>JAVQJD010092829.1:0-22500 GCA_036023655.1 Nannoperca australis
AGCAATGTATAGAGTGTATTTCTTTAAAGTTAAGACTAGTTTAAAGTCATCTTCATTGAAAAGTACAGTGCTTTTCCTTCAAAAATAAGGACATTTCAATGTGACCCCAAACCTTTGAACGGTAGTGTATGATATCAAGCTTTACTCAAGAAAACCCTGATGACATAATCTGGGTTATTTTCAGACTGGAAAATGCTGTTCGCACAGGCTGAGTAGGATTCCTTGTGACTGGTAAACTGACATGTATGAGTGCCCCTTTAACTAAGAGTTATCAAAATCCATTTGGAAAATAGTCACTATAGCAAATAGAAAATCATAAAAGAATTGAACAAAAAAGAAGTTATATTGCACTTTATCTCAAACTACTTGCTAGAATGCAATAAATATCATGAACTGATGATACACATGATTGTGCTCTCTCCTCAGGCAGCGGTACCATCGACTTTGAGGAGTTCTTGGTCATGATGGTTCAACAGTTAAAGGAGGACCAGGCTGGAAAGAGTGAAGAAGAGCTTTCAGAATGCTTCCGTATTTTTGACAAGTATGACATTCAGTACTTAGAGAAAGACAAATGTATGAGTTTCTGCAGTTTGTGTTAGGGTGTAGATGTAAGAGAGCAGGGGAGGCAAGAGATTCAAATTAGATATTGCTTTTTATATTCACAGGAACGGAGATGGTTTCGTTGACCGGGAGGAATTCGGGGATATCCTCCATCTCACCGGAGAACCAGTCGTCGAGGAAGATATTGATGAAATGTTTGGGGAAGCAGACACAAACAAAGATGGAAAGCTTGATTTTGATGGTAAGATTAAGCTACATATAGAGCGAGGAGAGTTTCTACACTCTTTTGGAAACTACACAGTGTCTTTCATAATGTTCAGCAAAGGGAAGAAAACATTTTTTATATGAGGGAGTTTCAGCTGTTTATTGAGCAGAAGGTTACAGTAAAATGCATGTCTGTCAATCAAAAGAGGCCTCCTCATGCTTAAAGGAATAATTTGACATTGTGGGTCTTTCTTTCTGAGAGTTAGATGAGAAGATCAATACAGGTGTCAAATCTGTCGTAAAGAAACAGAGGGAAACAGCTAGCCTGCAAACACCTCCCTGCAAAACCAAGAGGCTACCTGGAGTCTCTGCTACAGCTTCATGGTGACTCCAGGAATTCACTCTGCCCGGCCAAGAAACAAGCGCATAAACCCCTGTAAAGTAGTAAATGTTTCGCACTACAGATTAAACAAAGATATAACATGTTAAACAGAGAGATTCAGTAGGCGGATTTGGTGAATTTGGACAGAGCCAGGCTAGCTGTTTCCCCCTGTTTACACCCTAACGGTATGCTAAGCTAAGCTAACATCTTAATAATCAATCAGAATCAGGTTTATGGCCACACTCAAGGAATTGTATATGATATATATATTGTATATTTGTGCATAACGAATGAAAATTGACAATAAGATATAAAAAAAATATTGTGAATACAGTAAAAAGAAATATTACAGGTCAAACCTCAAAAGGTTTAAACAAAAAAAATACAGATACAGCAACACCCCAACAAAGAAAAGAAGATAAAAATGTGGATATATACTATATATCTATGTGCAGTTGTATCAGTTACTCATGTTCTCATGTTCTCATCTAACTGTGGGTCTGATAGTAATCAGGGAGGGGGTGGAGGGTGAACCCATCAAATCTCAGTAACTGAAATCTTGATATATCTTCTTAATACTTTATACTTTTCTTTCATTAACCTCAAATACAGTTTATACTGTCACATGGACAGAGTCCTAACGTATATAAATACACGTAGTTTAACAAGTGGATGAAAATAACTTGGATCTGTGATTGTAAAGCATGACTGATGATCCAGCAACCTCACGTAGTGGCTTTGTTACACACTGGGCTGAGCTTGTGTGTTCAGTCAGTTATTGATAAGTCTGATGGATCGGTGGTGGGTTGGGTAATTGACCGTTTCTCTCTCGTTCTCCCTCCAGAGTTTCTGAAGATGATGGAGAACGTCCAGTAATGAGACCAGTTTTACATTCCTTGGAGACCCCTCCTCAGAGAGAAGATAAAGCATGCCATCTGATGGAAACCTGCTCAGAGCAATCTCTGAATCCTGTGCAATCATGAATATGATGTCGTTTCTGAGACGTCAAACATGGATACAAGTGAAATACCTTAACTCACACTCCCCTTCCCCTTCTCATATGAAACCAAGGCGCTCGGTGAGGATATCTATAAATATCCGTTCAAACCTTTTAAGACGAAGGCACTTTCCCCTGGTTGCCTTTTTGAGCCGGATGCCCAGCTGTCTCCTTGGCAGCTGCTGTTTCTCCAGAAATCCTACACCTCCAAGCTTCAACCCCCGCCGTCCTCCTCCTCCTCAAAATGAAATATCTCCTCAACCCTCTTCTGTTCTTTCTAAATAAATCCACTTTCTCCTTGTCCATCTTTGCAAATTATTCTGCCATGCATGCCTCACGTGCTGTCTGACTTGTGTCTGTTTAGTTCTTTTGTTCACCTTTCTGGAACTTCTAGATTACCTCAGATACACACACACACATGCACGGCCACACTTAAAGTGATCACACACTGACATGCAAGCACAGGCACTTTCAACGCCACCTCCAACATCCTCCCTTTACACACACACACACACACACACACACACACATTTGTTCAACTATGACTGGTTTTATCGCCCAGTCCCAACTTCAAACAAGCTTCCACGCTGCACCTCCCTGTCTCATTCAGCACTAAAGAACTGTCATATCTGAGCAAACGTTCAGCTATCTGGTTTAATAGATCTCTTCCAATTTGTTCTCCTCCTAACTCGGTGATAACTGTCTGTCACTGATCTTCAGGCAGTGGTCTCCCAGCAGCACAGAAGTCAATGCCCCCGGTGGCTCATCCCCAGCGTGAGAGTTGAGGCCGAGCGGTCATTAGAGGCTAGCAGCAGTCAGAGAGCAGATGACTTCATTCTCCCTTTGGAAAACGCAGGTCTCTCTCTGGGTATATAGCCTGCAAGCCCCCCACCATTTCTCAAAAGCAACATCCCTCCCCTTTCTGCGTGGCTGCACCCCTCCTCAGCATCCTATCCTCCTCTCCTGTCTCTCACCTCGGGCCCTCCCCTCAGGAACCGCCCACCGTATAAGGAGCATCAGGTTGTGTTTATCAGACACCGGGATGTGCGGGTGCTTGCCTCGCATCCCTGTCGTCTGTCAGCCTAAAATCTGCATGCTATTCAGGGCATGGCACAAGGAGGGGAGGGGTGGGGGGTGGAGTGGAGAATGGTTTTGAGTTTCATGCTTAGATTGAAACACCATCATCACAAAACCCATAACCCACTTTAAAATCGTTGGCTCCCCCCTTCTCGTCCACTGTCTTGTATTGACTATAGTCCTGAACAGAAATCAACAGTGTGCACTGTGGAGCTGCAAGATCTGTAGCTTTACTGTTTCTCTTTTTATTTGTTTTAGTAACATTTTACTGTCTTTATTTTAGGAGATCACATATAGCTACAATGTTGTGATATATGGAGTAAACGAATGCATTCATTTGATTTTTTAAAGTTTATTTTGCTTTTCAGTAAGAATGAATTTACAGTATGTCATGTTCTTTCTTACTGTTTTTTCAAACCAGCTGACAGACACCCTTTTCTCTCCACCCTGTCTTGGAGATTTTTCTACCTTCACCTAGATCACAAAACTGCAAAAAAACTCTGATTTTACCCCTTTTACATTCTTCAAGAGAGACAAGAGCTTTCCTCTCTCCAAAGTGTGATTGGCTTGCTGTGGCCCCAGAACCCTAAAAGTTCAGGATACTAAATCTGGAGGCCTGTGAGAGGCAGGGGGCGGGACCTGGCTGTCCCGTTTAAAGTGTGTCTGAACCTTCAGTTGACGTCTAGTCTCTCTGTTGGGGTGCACACGGATTGACCACTCCTTTGGGCTTTTCTTTTTTCCTTGGATATTGGGGGGGAAAGCTAATCCACAAACATGGTAAGACCAATCAATTGTGCAAATGACCCGTTAAACTGTTCCAAGTCATTAGTTATTAACTCATAAAAACAAGAGCCTGTGAACTGGAGGATTAGTGTTAAAATAAAAGCATGTGGAAGTCTAAAAGCCAGTCGACTGAGTTGTTGAGAAGCATGTTTCCTTCTGTTGATAACGTATAGTTGTTTATCAGTTGCCTTCCCTTAAAATAGCTAGATTTGACCTTTTATTGCATTTGCATTTTTAGAATGAAAGATTTTAGAAAAATAGAGTAGTTTATTTGGAAAGAATTCTTAATAAATGCATGATTCGTTATCTATCTGACTGATCCTGGAGGAAAGTTAAGATGCTGAGCTAATTGGGGGCCGCGTGGGTGTCATCTGAGAAGGTGCGGATTCTGCTTAGGCGACAAATTCCCAGGGATTGGATGTCTGCTGACCATATACAGCGAGCCTAATGTGTTGAGCCTGAAATAGGCGGACTCCTTTTCACCACGCTCCAGAACCCTTTTGAGACGCAGCCACATTATCCAGCAACACAGGACTTATGGACGCATGTTATTACCACTAACACTAATAATACAGTAACATAAACATTTAATATCTCTAGAATATTCCTGTAAAATTCCTCAAATGCATCGGCTGTACTTTTACTATGTGTATTTTTACTATCCCGCTGTACCATTATAGTCTGCACTTGAGTTACGTTGGTGACATTTTAAACATTTACAGTGTTTTTAGTAATGTTCTACTTTTAAATGAAATCTAGGAGCAGCGTATATGGCGTGGAGATCGATACTGTCGCCATCATGTAACAATAAATGTAATCAATGTGACAATAAAGCTTTAGGCTCAATCAGGGGGGTTTAAAGGGAACGATCCGTAAAGTCCACACGAAGCCTGTAGTGAATGAGGAAGTGACAAGTGGCCCCTGTTTTCTTCCAGACTGACGCGCAACAAGAGGCCCGCTCCTACCTGAGCGAGGAAATGCTGGCTGGTGAGTACAGGCCATAGTAACGCGTTACTTCAGTAACGTCCGTTACCTTGCCCCGGAACCAGTAATGTAACTTCTGATCGTGTTATAAAGCAGCCTAGTTGTATATAAATACCACACCTCGAAATATCAAGGTGAAATGAAACATCCGGTTGCGCCTGAAATTTATTTTTGTAAGAATGAGCTCCTTCAGAAAAGACAGACTACTTTAGATCCTCTTTCAGGATCCTTTTCAGTCCATAGAGTAATGCAAATAAGTGTATTATGAAGCGTTAATGTCGCGTTAACTGCAATGAATTACTGCGTACGAGTAATGCGTTTAAGAACAGCCACGCTGGGAATACACAGTAGGCCCGTTTTTGAGTAACAAACCACTTTGTTTCAACCCGGATTTCTCCAGAGTTCAAGGCCGCCTTCGACATGTTCGACACCGACGGTGGCGGTGACATCAGCACCAAGGAGTTGGGTACCGTGATGAGGATGCTGGGCCAGAACCCATCAAGAGAGGAGCTGGATGAGATCATCGAGGAGGTCGATGAGGACGGTGAGTTGTGGATAATCCACTGATAGCAAGACAGTGCGCAATGGATGTCTTTACGCACAAGCAATGCACAAGTCTGACACTTTACAAGCATTCCACATCCGATCAAACAGACAAAGTAAATGTTTTTATTATTTTTATTGTTTTTTCTACACATTTTATAAATCGATTCATGCGTAAAAGTGTGCGCAAACACGAGCGCACCGCCGTGTCCAACCTGGAGCGCAGGACGGTTGGCCTTCTGTCGGGCTGTCCGGGATGTTCATCGGTTGTGTGGCTTCGTTATTCCCCTCAGGTAGCGGTACCATCGACTTCGAGGAGTTCTTGGTCATGATGGTGAGGCTCCTAAAGGAGGACCAGGCCGGCAAGAGCGAGGACGAGTTGGCAGAGTGCTTCCGTGTGTTCGACAAGTACGTTCCCACAGTCACACACATTGACACATGTCAATGCTTGTTGATGTTTTTTTAATCCCACGCATCTCTGTCTTTCGCGCAGGAACGGCGACGGCTACATCGACAGAGAGGAGTTCGCACTCATCATCCGCAGCACCGGCGAGCCCATCTCAGAGGACGAGATCGATGAGCTGATGAAGGACGGAGACAAGAACGCCGACGGCATGCTGGACTTTGACGGTACGCGCCTGCTGCTGATGAACATGATAGGTCAACGTAAAAATATCACATTCCCAGTTATTAATGATGCCAATAAAGGACTTAGGCACTGTGGCACTCTAAAGATTTTAGAATATTTCTATATTTCTCTTGTGCATATCTGGTACTAGTATGGTGAGGTTTTAGTGACGTTAATGTTGGCTCCATGGTTATATTTTGTGAATGAATTAACATTCAGACTCATTCTACAATCAAACAAAACAACCTGAAAAAGAAAAACCAGCTTTAATTGAAAAGGACACAGTTCATTTGTTGAGCTAGTTAAGATTGCTGCTGATGACATTGTCCCATCTCTCTGCTCTTTCCCAGAATTCCTCAAGATGATGGAGAATGTGCAGTAAAACCTGAAAGACTCAAGGACATTCCCCTGTGAACCCCCATTCAGAACACATCTGACCCCTCATTGATCCACCCAACCCCACCTCCCTCCCCCTCCTCTCCTGGTTCACTGCCTCCCTTCTCCATCTTTATAGACATCCTCAACAGACAGCTAGGGCACCCGGTGGGGGTGGGGGAGGGTCTGCCCCAGCTCGCTTGTGAATGCAGAAAGCCCGTGGATGCTGCGCTGACACTGTTCCCCGTGACAGGACGGCAAGGCTGCAGTGGGGAAACTCACTGCACACACCTTTGCATGCATGGCGTTAACAGGCGCGTGTCATCAGCGACCCCCTCCCCCCTCCCCCCTCCTACCAGTAAAGCTCTGATCTAGATGCAGTCTAGACAGGACGGCAGCCTGTTACCTGCTGCTTAGACCAATATATTCAACCGCTTCACTGTACAAAGGAGTCATTTGCTTTCACAGAATAAATGAACTAATACACGCTCACTTGTAGTTGGTCTGACATATTTGTGGTCTGTGTAAAAAATTTTGTTTTGAGGAATATCAATAAAATCTGTTTGTTTCTTCTTTTTGTCCATTTTGTTTGAACCGCAGCCAGTTTCATCTTCATCACTAGCCTGTGATGAACACACACAGACTGAAGTGTTGACCCGGGGAACTGCTGTCACAAGGTGGTGCCTGGAGAGGACACACAAAATATCCACCAAGACTTTTCTGAGAAAATGAGTCTCTTCATCTTAATTGTCAAACCAATATTCCTGATTCCCCAGTTCTTACACAGCATTAACAAAGGGACTTTTACTCTCGACTTAGTCATAAATTTCTAGGAAATAATGCCAGAAACATTGTTTACGTCCAGTTGGCTGAATCATGAATACTGTTTTAACTCAACTTCAAATTTCATGCAATATGTTTCTGTTAAATGAAAATGTATAATCCTGAGGGTAAAGCGCATGCTGCGTGTTGTGAGCTCAGCAAAGGGACACTGCTGGCTCTGTCCTCCACTGAAACACTTCACCTGTGAACAGCAACAGCAACAAGTGTGGACTGACTCCAGTGATCTGCACACATGGATGGTTCTGGTAATCATTGTTGGCACAAGGCAGTAGAACAAAAAGACTCCATGTGCAGCTACAAAGAAAGAAATCTCTCAACATTCAGCTGGATCTCACCAACGTGACAGCATTTATTTCATATCTGAGACTCTTCCCGATGACGTGTGAGGGTATGTCCTCTGAAGACATTCATCAGTGGCGTGTCTTCTATTAAAATCTGTCTTTTGTCCAACTAACACTCAAAATCCCCCAAATATTCAGTTTCTTATCATAGAATATTATGCAACCCACACTATTGTCTTTAAAAAATAACTAATAACACTGTACAAAGTTGAAGTAGACACTGACTGCACACCTTCTGGGGTCAAATAACATTTTAAGAGCTATGGTTTGATGATGCACCTGAAGTGTGTTGGCTGTTATGGAGAGTGCAGAATGATACTGCCACGGTGAAGATTCATTTGATTTGTGCTTGAGCTGTTGAGCCATAAATGTCGCTGTCGAGATCTCAGTCCTAACAGTCTCCTCTGGGTGTATGGGCACTCAAATTAACATTAACGACAGGGCATGTTAAGACAATGCGTAAATTGCTTTATTTAAAACAGCCCCAGCATGGCATCAGTAAAACAATGACATTGCTCATCACTGTCACACAAAAACACTGACTTTGGACAGCAAGTCAAGTGTGAACAAAGTCCTAAAGAACAGCAATTAAAAAGAAATGAATCGCCAAATTAGATGTAGGTGAACGAGTGTCCCAACCAATGTCAGGTTATGAGCCATAATTAGCTTCGTCGAAAGCCTTGCGGGCTCTCTTCAGCTCTTCGTTCATGGTCAGAAGGTCTTTGACTCGGGCGAACTTCCGGGGGTCCTTGCGGATTAGGAAAACGATGTCCTCCACCTGGACGCGGCCCTGGCGTCCGATAGACATCGCTTTGTGGGTCATTTCCGTGATAAACTCGATCACCAGATCCTCCAGAATATCCACAGACTCCGTGTACGGGTTTTGGTCGTCTCCAAACCCGTACATCATGCACCGGAGCTCCTTGGAGAAGAGCCTCTTCCTCTTCCCGTGGCCGACATCTACGCCGCCTGGTCCGTCATCCACTTCCTCGTCGAAGCCAGTCTCGTCATCCTCGTCCGCCATTCTTCTGAAAACACACGGAATGATTGGTATAACTTGCCGCTGAACAGTAACATGTATGTTCTCGTTACATTAAATTCGTTTTAATGTTTAGTTAAACACAATTTCGGGCAAAACGCGTTACCTTTTAGCTGCGCGCAGAAACACAAGGGTCTCTGTTTACTTCCGCCTGTGTTTCCTCGACTGTGGAAGTGGTTTAAAGACAAAACACATGTCTTGTGGAAAATACTGCCCCTAGCGGTCATTTGTCTTATACTCAGTTTCCCCCCCGAGCAAAGGTAACGCTGCGCATAATGTTACGCCACAAAGTTTGCACATGTTGCTCCGCCATATGGTCAGCATGACTGACGGTAGGTTTCTTTAATAGTACATTTCCTCTGACGGTAGTTTTTTTTTGCTGGAAAAGGCCAAACTCAATTTAAAAAAGACGATAATTTAAATTATCGGTGTCTTTGTGGATGCCCGCCTAGCTACCTTGTGAATTTGCTAGCAAAGTCCGCGCGTGCCTGCGTGTAGCGGGCACTGACAACCAAAACAGCAAAGTCAACATGTATTAAATCACACTACTTCTTCGCGGCCGGCGTTGATGCCGAATTAAAGAGTGTTTGACGCTGATTTAAACAAGGCCTTAGACCATACTGCTTGTGACTTGTAGATGTGGAAACAAGTGCGGCCACTGATAATGGAGAGATTGATCAATGCAATTCAGTATGAGGGTGTTGCCAAAAGAAATGACACGTTCTGTCACTAGTTGCAGCAGGACGAGTGATGCTGTTGAAAGAAAGTACTATCTACGTTTAAAAATTACAGCTTATTTATATGTGTGTCAACTTAGTTATTTAACCAGTATAAACAACACAATACCGGTTTACATAGCAAGCTAATGTCAGCTAACTGTTAATGGGGGGTAACGTTATAAGCTAACTTACTTAACCCGGAGAACAACTGGACTTGTTAAAGTTAGCCACTCTGGTGAAGTCATAAGCTAACAATATTAGCAGAGGCTGTCTAATTAATATTAGGAAACTAACTCAGTTCGTGTAATAATCTGTTTTCTTGTTGCGGTTAACATATTTTCTTAGTTTGTTAATAGTGGTTTAAGCGCGGAAGTTAGCTGACGTGGTTTGACGGCTAGCTGTTTGTCAAACTTGGGCTAGGTTAATACTAATGTTATTAAGCTAACGTCGGAGCAGGCTTGTTTATAATTCTCATATAACTTACTATGAAGCTACTTGTTCAGCTGCGATGCAACCAAACACTAACCCGTGTTTCTCCCTCCCCACCTTCTCTTCTTCTACACACTGTGTCTCTCTCATGAAGCAACCAGCTGTGGGAGTTAGGAAGAGGTGCGGATTCACTTTGGAGATGACTTTTCTACAGTAGCTGTGTTTCCTGGACAGCAGTTCCTGGCAGCCCCGCATGGCGTGTCCTGTCCAATTCATTTGCAGGGGGATTCGCACTATTGGATTAGTTCTCCTTTACTATGTCTTCTCTATAGGCATCACCTTCTATAACAAATGGCTGATGAAGGTAAGTGAAGGAAGTCATAAGCAATAACACTGTTCCTCTACATGCACGCCCTACATGGTTTCATTTGGGGTCCTTACTGAAACTCATCAAAGCTGAATGTCTTCTTTTGTTGTCTAGAGACCGAGGTTAACATACACAGAGGTCTTAAATATGTAATCTCCCAGCGTGTCGTTGCTCAGGACCCTGAGAAAACCCCGGAGACACTGACTGGACGAGCTACCTTTTCATAGCCCGTCCTAGATGACCCTGTCTGTTTCTTTCTCAGGGCTTCCACTACCCCCTTTTCATGACGTTAGTTCACCTCACCATCATCTTCTGCCTGTCTGCCCTGACCCGGCGGGCCATGCAGGGCTGGACAGGGAAACCCCGTATCATTCTGAGCTGGAGAGACTACCTCCGTAAAGTGGCTCCGACAGGTGAGACTTGAGTTTTACTAACGGTTCAGAAGGCAGCACTTAAGTATTAAGAGAACAGAGAAGGGCCTGACGGTCAGCTCTTATCATCACTTACTGACTAAGCTTTCAGTAAAGAATACAGCTGCATACAACTGACTGAGTAAAGTCCACACTGATACAGAGATTACATCACACCTAAACCTGTACAGCAATTAATCATCATAAATCAGGAAGATTTGCATTATATATTAAAGCTAATGTTTTTAAAAGAAGTTTGGGATTACACATATTTTTGTTATGCCTTTAATTAAAGGATATAATATCCTATGCATCTCATCCATTGTGAAGCCTAAAATTAGTAGGTTTCACTGTTCAGTTGAATGTGAACTATTACAAAGCATCAGTTTTTTTATTTGTTACCTTCTTCTTGTATCCCAGTTATAAAAGAACGTATTGTATTGCAAGTTGTTTCTCTTCTGCATATCCTGACTGCTGTCCGTCTTACCCAGCCTTAGCAACAGCACTGGATATAGGACTTTCCAACTGGAGCTTCCTCTTCATCACCATTAGCTTGTAAGTTTGCGCCTTGAGCTTTCTTAACAGAATATTGATACGATGTTCCGACAGGCGTCAGGTTATCAGTATTGTCTTTACCCATTTACTGGAATTATACTTATTTTGTCATTCAAGGTACACCATGACCAAGTCTTCAGCTGTTCTCTTTATCCTCTTTTTCTCCCTGGTCTTTAAACTGGAGGAGCCGGTGAGTGAACTTTCTTTTTCAGTTTCAGACATTTGTTGAAGTCATGTGTTGACCACACAATGCCCAACCTAAACCAAGAAAGAAATAGTTCTACCACTGCTGAGTGATATAATGGTTTCTACCTGCTTTATGGTCACTTGTCATCCTGACACTGTGAAGGGCCATGAAAGGAGCAGTCAGACAGTGTGCTAATGCCTTTACTGTTTCAGTCTAACGCACATTCATTAACAGCCTTTCAGTCTTTTCAGTCTGTGACTTATTCAGGGGGAAGTGGGGGAGGTCATCCAGCAACGATGAACGTTCACTTCACTATTTAGTGTTTTCTCCTCATCTTGGTCTTACACTTCAGGAATCCCTTAAACTTATTTAAGCTGTTACGCAACAGATCGTAGCAACCAAAGTAAGGCACCCCGTTGATTTAACACTAGAGATTTGACTGGGAGTTAATTCATGATATGTCCAACCGTCTCCATGTTTACTGTGGAGTTTTACTGCTGTAAAATCTCTTTTAATGCAGTTAATGTCTTAACAGTTTCCCTTAACTAAAGAAGCATTTTCAGGTGTTCTGTGCAATACACTTAAGTAAGTCCCTCAACTAAGAGAAATGAAACCATTAAGTGTTGTACTTAAAAGGTGTTTTATGGAACCAGCCCCTGGACCTTTTGTCTCTATAAAGAATATCTGAAAAGCCATGTTGACAGTAAAAAAACGCTCACCATCATGGAGTAATTCTCCTACCCAGCATTCACTACTGTATGTGATTCATTTTTCTTTCTATTGATTTCCTCCATTTTTAGTGGCGATCAATATAAGATGTGCCGCTTTTGTTGCAAATCTCCTGGTAAACATTACTAATGGCAGCATGTTTCTTGAGTGGAGAATAAATGATGGCTAGCATAATAACAAAAATGAAGATGCTTGAAAGACGCCAGCGTGCCAGAGAAATATCAGGAAATACAGGTTTTTAAATCCACTTCTCCCCCATTTGAGTGAATCCCATAGTTCAAACATCTGTCAAACTTGATATTGGATTACTACATTACAACTGAAATACGACACAAATACTGACAAAAGCAAATCATTTAAATCAGGCGGTAAAATAATCTAAATATATGATAATAAGGATAATATGTCTTTATAATTGTATCTCTTTATAAATCTGTCTCTTTATAAAAGTGTGAGAGAAGGGACCATTTAAATTACAATTCAAGGGAGTCACATATTTTCTTTATGAATCTTTACCATTCATTTAATACATTTTAATGGCTTCATCAAACAGGAGAGATCTCCATTTGTGAAAATAGTATTTTCCAGCACAAACGGATATTTAATATATCAGTATTCGTGGCAGTCATGTTCCTAGTTGTATTGTGATTAACTAATGTCATGTACAAAAATAAAAGTAATTTCCTTACATTTCACCAGCATTAACAGCTGTATAGTTGCCGTACAGACTAGCACACAGTTAAAATTTTAATCACGGCCATTAGATTCTTGACACACTTGCCCAATTATGAATACAGTAATGATTAAGAGTCTTATGTTGGTTCAGTCATGAGTAAGGGTGTAAATTAGGATGTAATGTAATGTACAGATAATATCACAGATAGTATTTCTTTAACCTCCTCCTCTCCTCCCGAGCAGAACCCGTTCTTGATCCTGGTGGTCCTGCTGATCTCCTGTGGTCTGTTTATGTTTACATTCGAGTCGACCCAGTTCAACCTGGAGGGCTTCGTCATGGTGCTGCTGGCGTCCTTCATAGGGGGGATCCGCTGGACCCTCACTCAGCTCCTCATGCAGAAAGCAGAGCTAGGTCAGCATTGAAAGTGATGAGTACTCTGTATGTGGAGCAGTCGTTCCTTTGCTTGTGGGCAAATTCAAATCTGACTATCGACTTCCTGCGGCCTTCCATCCCGAATGAATTGAGATGGTTAAATAGGTGAACAGGTGACTTCCTGTGAAACATTTGAAAGAAGCAGTCGTGAATACAAATGCAAAAAATGATGAATATACAGTATGTGTAGCAGCATTTTAGCTTTTCAGTAAACACCATACACTGTATATAAAGATGGAGGACGCGCCTCCACTTCCTCCCACTGTACAAAGATCAAGCCAAAATATTCGGACACGGGCGCTGCCATCTTGCAAAGGTGACGTCTTTTGGAGCGTCAGTATTCACCAGTATTCGGTATCGAGGTCCCGCCCAAACCAAGCACACTCACAGTTATTAATCCTGACGTCACGCCCCCTTTTTTTTTACAGCATAAATAACAAATGAACAAAAAAAACCAAACGTGTAAGAAAAACCAATGCAGCGTCATAACAAACTAACCGAAAGTGACAGAAACATCTTTGATTTCTACATTTCAGTTTGGCCCACGTCCCATCCGCTAACATGGAGGGGACCTCTGAAGGAGGCTCCACAGAATAAACATTAAAAAGTAGTCACATCAAAGCTGTGTATTCAACACGCAGCTGAGAGAAGAATCGGGCAAGAATTACTACCTAACCTCTGACGCTTTTTCATGTTCTTTCCCCCCAGGCCTTCAGAACCCAATAGACGCCATGTACCACCTTCAGCCTCTCATGTTCATTGGGCTCTTTCCCCTCTTTCTGTTTAATGAAGGTGAGTACAGTCTTGAGCTGTGGTTTGTCGTCATCGCTCTTGTATCTCAGCTCTCTCAACTCTCTCTAACCCTAATTATTCCCTTTCAGTTTATTTTCATTGACAGATTACATATACTCCTCTGTACAGATCAATGCACATTTCCCTCATAAAATCAATTAAGTGTCTGTCTCAAAACCCATACTGGAGTTTGATAGATTATGTTTTTGTATCTTTACTACAAGGAGCTTTGTGCTTTACTGTCTTGTCTTTGTAAAAGAAAGACATCCAGAATGTCTACAGCTGTGAACTTGTAGACAGGTGGCACTACAGCCTGTACGTAGCCTGAGAGGTGAAATCCATCTTTGTCAGTTTCTCTGCTCTTGTTTCTGTTTCCAGTGTATCGTCACCTACAAACGCCCCCAGGTTCATGAGTAAACCGTTGCTGTTTGACTTGAGGATCCTGGAATAACAACCGATGGAAAGCTCATTTTAGATCCCCCTCTCTGTCTTCTGTCCAGGGTTGAGCCTCAGTACCACAGACAAGTTATTCCGGGTGACGGAGCTCTCACCTCTCCTGTATACACTCTTCACATTGAGCATTGGCGGCGTGCTGGCCTTTGGTTTAGGCTTCTCAGAGTTCCTGCTGGTCTCCCGAACCTCCAGCCTCACATTGTCCATATCAGGGATCTTTAAGGTACTGTTCGGATTCTGCGTGACTTTCTGTTCTTTCAATCTGTCAAAATAAGTCAACAAAGCTAGAGAGCTGTGTTGCCTTTTATCTTTTGGGGGCTACTGAGCGAATACACTCATTTTAAAACTATACTAGAATATTATCGCTGAAAATGTAGAAACTAAAGCTTTGTTCCCTCCAAAAGCAAAACAAATGTTCACCTTGCCTTATTGGAGTTTGACCGCTTGCAAACTTGCAAATATTGGCCCTTCTGGGTTCATAACACATCCGGAGACACAGAGCTCGTGGAATTCACCGCCTTCTCCAGGATCTGTGTCTGGATGACTGCCGCCTACAGTTTTTACCGGTGCCCAGTTTGATGGGTGCCAGGATTTACTGCTCCAGCGGTATGATCCAAAAATAAGGATTTGCTGTGAATTAATTGCAATAAATTGATCAAATGGATGCTGAAATAACTACATCAAGTCTGAATCTGTGCTTTGTCAGGTCTGTCCACAAGATGACAAGCAAATAACTTTTACAATTGATTGTTTGGGTGGATCAGGGCCAGTGACTTGGTTCAGAGGAAAGTACAAGCGACAGCTAGAGTCAAGTAACAGACGCGTGTTTTCCGAACTTACCAGATAGTCCAACTTCCTCGCTTACTTTTCTCCTAGCAGTCTTTTTGTTTTGTCCAGTCTTTGTGTAAATACGTAGTACAGAGCTCTGTGAGCCCACAGACAGGTCTTTCCTCCTTCGTTACTGGTTCAACATCAGGAGAGTCTTGACGCTGACGAGGCTTCACGACACAAGATCATGCAAATTTATCGGGAAGTTGAAAAATCGCCCGCATGAATTCACGCCTCTGCGTCTTTGCGGTGGCTCTGTATGCGTTTGTGCTGCGCAAGAATTTCACGTTGCGTTTTGGTGTGAAGCCACCTTAAGTTTCTGTGACGGCTTCAGTGCTGTGAGAGGTCAGCTGCTCTGCTGTTGCTAAAGATCTCGGCACATGAAGTTCTTCATTAGTTTTTTTCTGCTGCATTGAGAGCATTTGATCTTTGTAAAGCCTGAAGGGGCCGAGGCGTTCTGCTCGTGTTCAGACTCATCTAATGAGCCCTGCCTTGTTTTCCTGTAGGAGGTGTGTACTCTGCTGTTGGCAGCCCCTCTGATGGGAGACAAACTGGGCTTGCTTAACTGGCTGGGATTTGCTGTGTGTCTGTGTGGCATTTCACTGCATGTCGGACTCAAGACATATTATTCCAAAAGTAAGTGTTTGTTTTCTTGTTATTTTTCTTTACACTGTAGACATAATGATTGATGACGTGTAGCGTGTTCTGCTTTATTAATAATAATGTCTTGTGTGTCAAGATGTCACTTACTTTACTGGAAAGTTCATTCTCAGGCTTCAGGTTTCCACATTACTCTTGTGTAAGTGACACACTGGACCACGATTGGCTTCCAAATTTGTGATTTCAGAAAATCTCACACATACATATCTTAAAATCAGATTCATGTAGAATTCAGACCAAATCAGGCGCTGTGGCAATTAGCTGAAGGTGGTGTGGCAGTGTCACTACATGGCCACAAATACTAACCAGCAATACCAACTTGAAGAGCAAGCAACTGCACAGCGACTCGTGTCTTTTTACTCCCTCATGGCGGTGACACTTCCCTCATGGCAGGGTGGTACAGCTCTGAGAGGGTCATCAGTCTCTCTTCCATCTTCACAGTTGCTCGGTAAACAGTGGAACGCTACATTAAACAAGGTCCTTCTTCCCCTGTGCATCTTCTGGTCTGATTGCCGGCTTTCGTGGTTGGCCTCCGTGACGTTTGTTGGTGTTTTTTTTCTTGCACCTCCTGCTGTCGACTCCGCCGCAGCCTAAACGTGCTGAACGTGAAATGAATGGGAGGACTGATGTTTTTGCTGCAGCCCCTGATTTGGTCTGAATTCAGTCTGCATTCAGTCAGTCTGCACACTGCGGCAAAAGTGCCAGTTTTTCCATTCATTTGAACTAAGGTACTGCGTTCAGGCCGTAGGTGGAGAAGCACAGAAGAATTATGTTTGCCGTGTAGCATTGTAGCATTAGCTGTTTACCTTAATATTCCACTGTTTACTGAGCAGCTGTGAAATATGGAAGAGAGATCGATAGATGGGCTCTGTGATTGCTGTACATTAGCTGTTCAACCTGCCACGAGGGAGCACAAAGGCGTTAATCTCCATGTAGCTGCTGGGCTTGTATCGGTCACCCTGGGATTGCTGGTTAGTATGTGACACTCACTGCTGCACAAGCCTGCCTCGAACCTCCACAACGCCTGGTACTGTCTGAAAGTGGCCTGAAGGTGAACAGTGAAAACTCCCATGCACATACTGTTCATCGTTCTGCACAGTGAGGCTCAAACATCCAGGTCGAGGCTCAATAAGTGTTCCACTTTAGGAAGTGATGATAATGTTGACTGATGTGATATCTTCCCTCAGATAAGGCCCTGTCTTTAAGGCAGCTCAACAGTAAGAGCCCAGAGCTTGAGTTGCCACTACTGCGGCAGGACGAAGACGAAAGAGAGGATTCAGCTGCTGACGAAGACGAGGAACAAGAAATCACTCTGCACTGACATCTAGACCATCAGCTGGTTGGAACGGTGACGTCAAAGCTGGTTATGTTTGGCACACACTGCCACCTCTTCAGCTCCTGCTTCCAGCCATCATTTCTTCACGCCAGGGCCTCATCATCAGCTGCACGTTAACTGGACTTGGCAAACGTTTTAATCTTTTGCCTTAGTGGAGTTTCACAAATGTAGCTAACACATCCGAGTGTCAACAGAGTACGAGTTACAGCTTTAAAGGGATACTTTAACACCTTGAATTGTAGTGGGTCATTTGTCTTTGCTAGATACTTGCCACACTGTAGGAGTCTCTTCTTGCTTTGTTATATATACATATAACATCACTAGCATTATGTGAAATGGAACAGAGCCCGTCAGAATAAGCAGTTTTAACGAGGACACGAGTTTTAAATGTTCCAGTAATCCCGGAGTGGGAGCAGATTACATTATTTCTTTCTCTTAAATATGTAGCCTGGTTCCCAAGAAAATAGCCCTAATTTATTTTGTGTATAAAGGAGTTGAATAAAAACTTCTTAATATAGTTCTTTGGAGTCCTGTTTTTGCAGATGGCTTTGCTGTTCTTAATTTAATACAGGCTGTTGTCACTCTCCATAAATCTGCGAGTTATTTCCCTGAGTCATCGAATAATTGTTGGGTCTATAAACAAAGTTAGAAACAAAAGGTCCATCACAGCTTGTAATCCTGTTTTAATTAGAGTGTTTTGTCCAACTAACAGTCCACAACCCTGCAGGTATCACACGTCACAAAGGAAACTCGCAAATGTTGATTTAAAAGATTAATGAATTCATTAATTATCAAATGATCTGCTGACTAGTTTACTCGTGGATCGACTAATGAAAGAATTCTCCCCTGTTCTTTATCAAAGGCTTCAAATGTGACATTGAAATATTACTGACTGGCTCTGCGAACTGAAGAAAAGCATTCATTCATATCAATATTGAATCTAAAATGAATGGTCTCCAGTCGTCACTTGAAGGGATGTGAAATGAAATGTACCTTTTATGTGCCTTAACATCACAGCAGTCCAAGGAGATTGTGCTTTAAAGAGCTATTTTCAAGTTGAATCAGTAATTATGTAGCTGAAGTGCTTAAGTTAAAAGCAGTTTTTTGACTTTCTGTAAAATGCAGCACTTTTGTAATTCATGGGAACATAATGTGAAAAGTGTGCGATTGTTTCATTTCAGAATAAATATGTGATAACTAACGTGTAGCACACTTTGAAAGGTCACATCTGTCTCCTTCCTTATCACCTGAGATTGTATTGCATCCCTGTTCATCTGTTTGATCACGTTGACAGTTCACTTTGAATCAAGACGCTTTAACATCATGCCTGCATGGAAAAGTCTACTTTCAAGAGCACTTAAATATATATATATACAGACACACACACACACACTCCTACTTCCTCGTCCCATTACCGTACACATTGCTGTGTGTGTGCGTTGTGTGTATGACTTTATTTGGCAGGCGTGTTCCTGCTCACTGCAGCAAAGGAAAAAACACACCTCTTGATGACCAGCTCACGTAGTTTAACCTCAGAGTCACGTTCCAACACAGCTGCTGTTTGGAGATGGTTTAACCCTCATCCAGCCAACATATTTAACTTGATGGTGATATGAATGATGTGAGGTCATTGGGAACAAGTTGATTGACAAAGCTGTAAACATTTGGAGTGATAAGAATAAAGCACCTGTGTGTACCTGTGTCTTATAGCAGAGGGTTCAGTGATGCAGTGCAGTTTGTTCTCTAAAATGTGACACATGAGGTCTGTGGACAGAGGGTGCTGTATGGCAAATGTGTGATATATGATCTTGATTACTGTAACAGAAGTTCTATGTCATACTTAAGTGACCGATTATATCCTATAAATGGTTAAAATGGCTTTTAACCAGAATCCAAGAGATCACACCTGTTTTTTAGGGTTGATTTTCAGATCTTGTTGATTTTACTCCTTTAAACCCCTTAACAGATTAAGATTCTCGGGCAGAGGTCTTCTGTCCAGGCTGAAAACTCAAGGGGACAGAGCTTTTTGCCACCGGGGCCCCGAGGCTCTGGAGGGACCTTCCCGAGGAAGTGTCTTCTAAGTCTCCTCTAAAAAGACCTAACCTACTTTCATCAGAAAGCATATCCTGATTTCATGACCTGCATGTCTTTAAATTGTATTTCTTGTGTATTATTTAATGTATATTTCTTGCCCATCATGTCTTTTATGTAATTTTTCTCTATGTGAAGCGTTCATTTAAATGTATTTATCTATAAATAAAATAATAATGAACTTTATTTAAAGAGATGAATAAGGATAAATAAAATAATAATGCACTTTATTTAAAGAGATGCCTAAAGTTAATATTATAATTCTTATTAGGCCTATTAGAACTTGCACCGGCCGTGTTTTCTCTGGAGGTTTTCTCCGGACGTCCACGCCCATGCTGTCAGCAGGAGGGCCGTGTTTCTCGGGTTACACCCGCAGGAGCTGTTCACATCCACCCCGACGAGTGCGGAGCTGCGGCTTCACAGTGAAGCGGAACTGGCGCGTGTTGACATCCCACCCCAGGAATGCAGTGTGGAGTCTCTCTGAAGGAATAACGTGGATATCCACTGAACACCAGGTAAGACCCCACCTGCTCGAGATAAAGTTGTTGTAACGTGTTCTCAGGTAAACGACTGGAATAAGTTGGTGTGACAGTGTAGCTGCCGTCCTTTGTCCTGAAAGTGTTCCCACCTGAGGGAAAGAGACACCTCTTTACGAACTATTTAACCTGTACATTAAAAAGAATCGTCAGTATCTAATAGTTATAAAGTACAACATCTAGCTTTTTCGCATTATAACGCGGTTATAATCAACTTTACACGTATTGAATAACAGCGTTGTTCTTTGCGTCAATCATTGAACTACAGCGGCAAAACAACACTTTTGTGCTACTCAATATGTGCGCACTGTATGATCACTGTAAAGTCAAAAGTCTGAATGTAAGTTCACATGACGACCTGCTGCCATCAGCTGTAAAACACCAAACTCCTGACCGTATAAAACAAAACCTGTCAATAAGACATATAACATTATTGAGCTCTTAATAAAATCTCAAGTCCAGTGTTGCACGCTTATATTGCATTTCCTTCATCCGTAGGGCACCTGGGTACTTGAAAGGTTCCCTGGAGTTCAAGCTGTTTTTCCCCTCCGGGCGAAGTCACTCTGAATTCAGTGAATGCATCATGAATGAATATTGACCCTTTTAACCTCCCTGCACTGTGGTAACATACAGACCCTGGCAGCATGGGGAATCAGACCAACATGAGTTGGAATAACTCCAACGTCTTTCACCTTCAATGTTCTATAGAAAAACCCGGACAGGTTTTTTCCTCTGCATAGAGAGCGTTTTAAAACCCCTTCCATCCAAATGGATCCTCATTGGGGCATAATAATGCCAACTCAGTGGCTTCCTTTTGTTCAGTCAAAGTGAACCGTGGACTGAACGTCTGATTGTATTTGCTCACATGGTGTTCATTCAAAAAAGGTAGCCCAAATGCTGTTGTACTGATTCTTATTGCTTATGTAACTTTAATTGCATGCACTCCGAGTCCCTCAGGGTCAGGCAAAGAGGAGAGGCTGGAAGTTTCTCCGTCACTGTCTTCAGTGGTGGCCTGTCTTGCTTTGAGGTGTTAACTAAAGTAAAAGCTCCACAAATAAACGAAGCAAACACTCATTAACATCCAGCATTTGATTCATAGGACAGATTTAAAAACACATGCAGAAGAGATCCTACATCGTTTTATATAGTGACATGATATGAACACGTTTCACAATGAACATCTTAGCGTCCAGTAAAGCTGTCAGGTGTTTGTGTTTCTCCTCAGCCGTCCACCATTAAGCCTGCATCATTTTCACAGTCTCATACTGAAACGCCACTTTACTAAACAACCCTTTATAATTCCCTTTGTTCTAAACTCTTCTCTCATGCAGGTCATCACAGACACTTCATTGCAGCGTTGTTCAGCCTGCGTTTGGTTGAACAATGTTCTTATTCACAAGAAACAACTGAGTTTCTGCCTCCGTTTTCCAAATGGCTCCTGCCCACACAGCTTCATATCCCTGCAGTTTCCCGTGTATTTGCAAATTAAAGAGTACATTCAGCATCGTTCCGCTGGAGTCTCACGAGTCTAGAGTCTCATGGCTCTAAACAACTGTGTACTTGATGTAATCCTAAGGTTGCAAACCCCCTTTCTTCATGAGAGAAGAAGCATCATATGATAATTATTTAGATTGTGCAGTCACAGGACCCAGAGTACATTTAGTGTTCTGTTAAATGTTGGTCCTCTCAGACAGAGGCATGCTAGTTTTAGGGCCTCTTAAAGTGCTGCGTGTTTGTTAATATTATAGCCCTGTGTGTGTCATTAGCTGTGGGAAGTTTGAGGGTCTGTAATGGGGACAAGCAGTGAAGCACCTGCAATCTGAGTCGACCATAAAACAGTTCCCATGGGAAAGGGTTTGACATTTGTTGGTGGCAGGTATGTTTTTTCTTTTTCTTTGTCCCCAAATGAAATAAAAAGAAAAGATTGTACCTGCCGCTCGATGAAATCTTTTCAGAAATCCACAATGTCCGAATATTTGATTATTCCTCTATGTAGTTTGCTATCATGGAAAAGAAAGAAAAGCAGCAAATCTTCACATATGAGACGCTTGAACAAGTGAATTCTTCTCGGTTTTACTTGAAAAATGACTTGATTAAATGATTTAATCGGTGCTGATTCCTTTTCTGTTCATTGCTCTTTGGGTTGCCCAGTTTGCTTTAGCAGTGTTTGCTTTTACTTTGTATTTGTGCTATTTAATGTTGTTTTTCATGTCTTTAGGCTCCATTCATGTCTCCTCACCTCCTTTCTTCATCCTGCTCCTCATCATCATCATCATCATCTTTGTGGCTAATGCTGTGTTTCCTGCTCAGTGTCCTCCTGCTGCAGTCGTCAGGGGTCCATGGCCAAGGTAGAGTGTTGCTCATGAAAATTATAAACTTGAATGCTACTAATAGGAGAGTAAGCTATATTTTACATTATGTTTTATTGAATTTTATTGTATTTTATACATATACTTTTTTATTCCTATATTTGCTTAGATTCTCATTTCTTTACTTTATTTTCTTTTTAATGCCGTAAGTGTTAACATTGTTGGAGGGAGCTT
>JAVQJD010092833.1:0-75832 GCA_036023655.1 Nannoperca australis
AGTCCCAGGTGAGCTGACGACACAAGGAGAGCAGAAACACTCTGCGAATATTAATTGTTTGATCTGAATATTAATAAACCATGCATCTTAATGATCTTAAAAAAACAAAACAAAGAGCCACAGTGAAGCGCTATACTGCCAAGATACACACACACACACACACACACACACAAACAGAAAGATCTATGCAAACACACACACATTGAGCTGAAATATCTGTCCTGCACTGTGCAGATTAGTTAAAACAGGGCCTTATCCTCCAACCTGCTGTTAAAATGCTGCACGTCACGTTCAAGACAAATGTGTTGTCTTTTTTTCCCTCCCAGTAAATGAAGACACCTCTCCTTTCCCACGTCCTTCTCCTCTATCTCCTCCCGTTGCTCTCTTCATTTTCTTTTTATCTCCTTCTCCTCGTTTAGTTCAGGCAGTCCCCCCCTACCTCTCACAGTTGCCCCATTTCACCCCCCCCTTCCCTTTCCCTCTTTACCTACTCCCTCCCTCTTCCTTTCCCCCTATCTCACCCTCTCTCACTCTATCACTTTCTCACTAGATTACCCCATCTCTCCCTCGCTCCCTCTCCCAGCCTCACCTACTCGATATTCCTGCCTTGTTCTCCTGCAGTCTCCAGCACAACTTTCTGACCCACTTCCTCTCTCCTCCCTGGCCCCCTGATCAAAGCCTGCAGGACGGCATCGCCTTGGGCAGAGGAGAGGGAGAGCGCAAGATCGGGGGATGAAGGGATCCAAGCTGAGAGAAGAGAGGAAGAGACAGATAGAGAAGGGATAGAGCGGCACGAGAGAGAGGGAACAGAGAGATCACAAGGACGGGAAGAGGAGCCAGGTGCCCTCTCAGCCCAAGGACAAAAGCTCTTCCTGGCTGATCACACACACACATACACACACACACACACACAGCAAGTCCTGTCAACGCCGTCATTCCTGGTCATGTACGTCATGTGTAAAGACGGTGTTGACATTAATGTGGTGCGAAAAAGAAATATCTTTTTTTTTCTGCAGCTCAAACCCCCAAAACAACTCAACTTTACAAGTGATGGACATTAAAATTCAACAGGATGTTTAATAAATTACACTTTCAGATTACATGTTGTCCTATCTTGTTATTCTGCTTTGCATTCAGGCTTTGCACAGATGAGCGCACTGACAATGTGTATCTGTATCTCAGCAGGTGTCAGTCAAGGTGCATACTGTCATTTTCGTCTCAAAGCCGTAAATCAAAAATCTGCAACTGGAGTAAGTTTTCACTTTGTTTCAAGTATTTTCCATAATGAAGTTGCATTTTTCTCAATTCTAGTGCAGAAAACTGCTTTCTCCTTTCTTGGTTGAAGATACACACACTCCTTTCTAGAAGACTATTACAAAATTCATTACAAAAGGATTTGTACTGACTTGTTCTAACACAAAAGTGTTTTGAGGCTGAGTTATGGACAGAAATCACTTGATAACATGGAGATTTTTTGCAGTGCACAGCCTTCTTCTCTGTGGAGTCGTTATAATTTTAAGAGTCTGCGTCTGGGTTTGGGATGTGAGGTCTGTCCATCCCAGTGGCCGTGTCGGTTGGGCAGTTGGGGCGGGCGGAGAGGATGGAGGAACACCAGCCCATTTGTACCCAGAGCGAGGTGGCGTGTACTTTAACATTCCCTGCGCATCCCGACAAAGAGCACTAATTATAAATAAATTAGGGACACGACACGGTGTGCCACAGGGGGACCAGCCAGAGCAGTCACAGAATAGAGAGACTGATAGAGAGAGAAGAGGGTGTGTAAAAGAAACAGAGAGAGGTAGGAGGGAGGGAGGGAGGGAGAGAGGAGAAGACAGAGAAGAGCAGACAGGAGAGATTTGGCAATGACATAGAGGAGCAAGTAGGAGAAGAAAGTAGATAAGAAAATAGAGGAATGGAGCACGGGGAGGCCTGGGGATAGAGGAAGTGGAGGGAGGGAGTGTAAGCGAGCGGGTATACAAGGCCTGAATCCTCAAATATATAGCTTGAACATACATCTGCTGCCAAAATACTGACAAGATTCTCTCTAGATGACAGAGGCAGTGCAATATGTTTGAACAGAGATAGAAAAAGGTGGCAAGGAAATTAACAACCAAAATGAAACAGAGGGAGGCAGCATTTTAAAAAATATATAGCCAATACAAGATGAACTCTACAGAAAGAAACATGATCTGTTAGAAATAGATTCCTGTTATTTTAGAAGTAAATAATACAAATCTGATTAAGTAAATGCTTTACAATAATCATAAGGTGGCGATATCTACCAGAGTGTTCTACACACACTAGTAGTCAACACTCCCTTCCTGTCACTCAAGCTTATCTGAGATGACTTGTCAACCAAGCAAGTGCATGTCAAGAGACTGCCGTGTGTGTGTGTGTGTGTGCGGAGGAAAGATCTGTTTGTTTCTTTGTGCACAACCAGGTTTGTGTATTTGCAAGCGCACACATGCTCACGGCCTGCGTTTGTTTGTTGCGTGGTGTGTGTTTTGTGCAAGTGTGATAGTGTGAAAGTGTGTGTGTGTGTGTGTGTGTGTGTGTGTGTGTGTGTGCAGGGAGAGAACTTCGCCGCTATCTAAATGGATCACACTTCAGAGTGTGCCGCCATTTCTCAGAAGCTGCCATCTCCGCGCAGACAGACAGACAGACAGACAGACAGACAGACAGACAGACTGGGGTGGGGGGGCTCAGCCGGCTTGCTCCACTCAAGGTTACGTCCTGCCTGAAGTTGAGAACTGATGACTGTCGCCACAGCGGGAAAAACAACCATCGTCTTTACTTGTGGGCATTTCTCCGTGCGATGTGATGTGAATGTCTTAAATGATGGAAGTTAACAACCTGCCTGGACGGTAAAGCCAGGAGACATTTATTGTCCCGGAACAACTGCTTTGTGTCTCTCTTTTGGGCTGGGGGTCAGAGGTCAACCAACTGTGACACAGACAGAGAAAGGCCGACTCACTGACCGCCGATTGGCCCCCTGACATGGCGACCCCCCAATGACACCACGGTAGCCATGGCTACTGAGCTGCAGACAAACATGATGTCAGTATAAAACTTGGGGGGGACGAGGTGCAGGAAAGGTCAAATGATAACTCATCTAAGATTCCCCTCAACACACACACGCACACACACACATTCAGACACAATTAATCTCCCCTCAAAATGATTATGTTCCGCAGAGAAGATGCTCACTGAGCCTGATTTTCGCGGAGATGGATCTACAAAATGCAATGATATAAAAGCGCCGGGGTCTTCATTATCAAAGTCTATGCTGGTGTTTATAGTCTCTAAACTTTCTGCACAGAGGAGAGTTAAAGAAGAAGAAAGGTAAAGAAGGGAGGGAAGACAAGAGAGGAGCAGCTTGTTGCATTAGCATTCCACCAGCAGAGAGGCTGTCTGTTTGCCTCTGGCAGCAGCCGAGAGAGGGGGACACTCTCTGCATCCTCACACAGCTCGTCTATCTCTCCCTCTGTCACTGTCTATCTCTCGCTCTGTCTGTCTCTGCCTGTCTCTCTCTCTCCGAGTCTGTCTGTTACATTTCTCCCTCCACTCTGCCACTGCCTGTCACTGTTTTACTCTACTCTGGACAATTTTCTCTGCAGTCTTCTTGTATCGCCCTATCACTCCATCTCAAGACTGTCATCTTGCTGTTTATCTTTCTCTCTGCTAATTTCTATTTTTGCCCCCTTTCTCTTCACCTTATTTTCATTCGAGACCTCACGTGCCCCCCACAGTCTCCCCTAGAAATTATTCTGTTCACTCCTGCTCGAGCCTTGACGGCCAGAAGTGAGTCATAAAGCTGCAAACTGTATCATGATGTTGGCGGGTATGCACTCATAAGCTTTCTTAAGTAACATAACAGATTTATCTATCAATAGCGCTAAACAGTTAATAAATACATATTCACAAATGCACAAACAGGCGTTACTTTGCTGCTATCAAACACACACAATGTGTGCAGATACATTAAAAGCAATCCATTAAATATTATCATGTTCATTTTCAATTATTCATTGAATGTATTAAAGGTTGCATTTTTGCATTAATTATTAAGTGTGTAATTCCTTCTGTATATGAATACCAGAAGGAAAATGGAAGAGTGCAGTCAAACCAAAACACAAAATCCGTTCTTCTCAGACCGTACAACTGAGTACAACAGTCTGCAGAAGAAGAAGAAAAAAGATTTTCATTTAATACCTTATCTTTATTAGAAGATGACAGTGGACAAATGTACTGTGTGGCCATAAGTAGCAGGACAGTGATTACATTGTTCTGTACCCAGAATTGGATTTGAAATGAGGTTTGAGTGCTGACCTTCAGCTTGTAGCTTTCAAGTAGTTGTAGTTGTAACCATTTTTATACAAAGGACAATTATAAATATAAAGACACGTTTTTTGAGCAAACAGTAAACTATCGTTGACTGGCCCAGTTAGCCACCTGACCTGAAATGATTATGTGTTTGACTAGAAGACTAGACATAAAGCAGAAAGCACTGAAACAAACAGGAAGTGAAGCTGTTTGCAGTAGAGATCTGGTAGAGCATCACCAGGGACGATACTAAGTATCTGCTGTCCATTGGTTGTTACTGACTGCAAAGGCTTGGACACTGAATAGTAATATGTTGCTTTCAATTAAGCGACAGACACAGAACCCAGACACAACAAATGAATGAAAATACAAAGAAATAAAATAAAAAAAACAGCACTGAGCCAAAACAACAATGTGTGACTTCCCTGCTACGTACAGACTGCACTGTTTGTACAGGTGTGCGCACCCATTTGACTTGAAATGTCAAGAGAGGAAAAGCACTTTTCAAGTTGTCAAGATCCAGTCTGTCTTCTCTTCCATGAAAGAAGTCAAACATTTAGAGAATTCGACTTTTGTCAGCGTTTCCCACCTGCATGCGTGAGAGGTGGCGCCTCGTGAATATCCAGAACAGTTTCCTGCCAGGCTCTTCCTGAAAACAATGAACATTAGCTTTGCTATCAACCACATACCGCAACAAAGTGAATACAGTTTAATACATATTCAGACATGAATGCAAAAAAAAAACCTTAATGAAAACATTCACATCACGATGGAACAAAATGACCATATCAGTACGATGAGTACTCGCCATAATACTCTGATGATTACTCTGCTTTATCAAATTTAATTAGATTATAAAAGCTTAGCCTCCAAATAGCTGTGGGCAAGTAAATCACGCGCCGTTCAGGGGCTGAGCTAAAGCCAAGCCAACTCTTGTGCTGGAGCCAGAGACAAAATGCATTCAAACAAATTAATAGTCCATTAAATAAAAGCAAAACTCTGCCGGCTAATAGAGCCTTAAAAGCATATTAGCATGAGAACAGGATAGACACTCATTTGTCTCTTAAGAGAGTGTTTTAGCAGTGAGAAACTCAGGGATGAGTTAGCAGCGTCGTGATTCTTTCTTTACATACATGTGACATCTGGTGGAGCTCTTTATTCCTACAGTGCTGTGAGTGATGGTTCGACCTAACCCTGACATGATCAATTCTTTCTTTTTCTTTTTTCTTTCTTTCCTGTTTCTACATTGTCACCGAAAATCATCCTTCTCATTTAAAAGGTACTGTATCTCCCTTGTCTCAATTAATCTCACTCTCTCCCTCCGTTTGCCCTTCCGCTTTTCCACTCCCCGCATCCCTGCATCCATCTTGTTCCTGCCCTCCCTCTTCCCCCAGGTCCAGCTACCACTCTGGTATTCCCAAAGTCATCTGCAATCAGACATCTTCAATGGATTAATTACACTGTCCTCACACAGCTTGATTGAGCATCTAACATCTACACCCCACCTCCTCAGACCCAGTTGCTCCCTTCTCACCTCCACCCACTTACAAACCTCAAATGCTTTCTTTTTACCCACTTTTCAATTCTCTCTTTCGTGCTTCCTCTCCTTCCCTTCCTTTTTAAAGAAAAATCTTTTCTCCTTCAAACCTCTACCTTCAACTCCAGACCCCAGCCCAACCTCCTGTTCTCTGAAATGACCAGAGTGGTAGTCCCCTTATTTTCTGGGTTAGGGAGCCTCGCTAATTGGACATCGATTGGCCGGGCCTTCTCCATGATCTCTCCTGAATCACAGGATCACGCTAATTGAAGAATTAACTTAGGTGAGACTTGAACCTGGAAAAAAGAGTGAGCGAGAAAGGCAAAGACAGACAAAACGCTTCAGCTTAAAGAAATACAATAACGTACACACGGGGGGTGCATCCAGGAGTGCACACGAGCGCTCACGTACAAAATGTGAAGACGTGCGAGGAATCTGAGCTCCTTTAAAGATAAACAGTTACAGACATAGTGTCACATGGTAGGATTCACAAAAGGTTACACTAATGTTATTATCTGATGTAGAGTAAGTTTAATCAGCGCAACTGACATTCAATTCCTTAACAAAACAGAAAAAAAGAGCAGAGGGAAAATGAAACTAACTTCTCCAGAGAAACAGTTCAGCTACCAGGATATCACTTATGTTTAGCACACAAACACACACTGTCTCTTTTTCTCTTCTCCCTCCAAAACACATCCACTTGACATCAATCATTGATCCCAGACCATAACCCCAAAAGCAGAGTGCTGCTTTGAGTCATTCTAAAATCATGATGGATGACAACTTCCCAAAGCAATCCCTCTGCGTGCCAGCATCATTTAACTAAAGGCATCAACCTGACCCAGCCACTGCTGCTCCTCTGTTTCCCCGTCCTGAGAGCGCTGGACTCGCAGTTCAAACCCCTGACATGATTGTGAAAAAAAAAAAAACCTCCTGAGAAGACATATGAAGGCTGCTACAGAAGAATGAGCTTCACCCAGGTTTCTGATCGTGAGTCCGCATTGCTTCCTCCCCCCTTTCACGAGCGGTAAAGACGAGAGACGAGATTGTGAGGAGGTTAAGCTGACCTCAGGCTCACGATTTGGAGCTGGCTTACCCTGGAGTGCGAGATGACAAAACATTTAGCCCAATCTCACTTGCAGCTCACCGACAGGCTGAAACAAAAGAACAGCCTCGGAGGAATTTAAAATCATTGAATGAATGTCAATTAATTTCACAGGACGGAGTGGAATTGATTAGAATATAAAACAATCTTTCTTGAAAGCAAAGGGGAATTGATGTCCAAGGCCTTCAAACAACGGGAGTGGGAAGACAGAAAAACGACAAAATGAAAGAAAGACGGCGGATTTTGTGTGTACGTGCGTTCGCTTAACAGTGTCAGTGCCCAGGTGCATGTGTGAGTGTGTGAGTGTGTGTGTGTGTGTGTGTGTGTGTGTGTGTGTGTGTGTGTGTGTGTGTGAGCTCAGCATTTGTGTTGCACGCTTGGCTGGCGGGGTGTGTGTAAAGTAATTAACATGATAGCCTCCCTCTCAGCCTGATAGCCTGTTCCCTGCAGCGAGGTCGTTCAACAGACACCAACAGACACCTGAGCTGCGTCTCAGACACAACCCTGGCACGCATCTCTAATGCAAACACACACACAAACATGTTCAACCCACACATGCCTGGTGGCAACAAACACTGGTACATACATACAGCTATCAGCTGAAATGACATGGTACATGTATACCTGTCAGCAGCATATTGCATGATAGCTGACAACTGTTTATTCAAAATAAACTGGCATTTATTAATTCACCTTCACAATAATTCAGACAAAATGCAAAATATATATTTAAGAGACAATGTGAAAGCAAGAAATAGAGACAAATAGAAACTTGGGGAGCTCATACCTCTGCCAGGCCTCATAAAAATCTAATTTTAATAAAAGAACATGTGAAAGACTATAGTTTTTAAATGAGACATTCGGATTTATGGATTTTCTTTAAAGCAGCTATAATTGATATCTTTACAATAACAATGTATTGTTCCTGTAGCGCCACCTATAGATGATTTGCCATCAAAATTGCAGGATTGTTTGGAGTTGAGATGTTCATTTTTGAACATATGCAATAGCATGATGCGTTCAAGACGCAGACTTTTGCTTGTTCACTACAGAGTTGACTACTACAGAGTAGTCATGAGTGAAAAGTTCAAGTGGTTTATAAATTGTCACATAGTGGAGCTTTAGACACCAAAAAACAATTAAATCTTTTTTGGACTATAGTCTAACTTTCTACCAATGTCACTGAAATCTGTTGATTTTGATCCAAAATACAAACAAACATGAGGGGACGAAAAACATGGTGTCTGTAACGAGACATCCCACATGACCATTGATGGCCAACACAGTGCTGACAATATCCCACCCTTTTCTTCCAGGACAATCTATTGTTTCCTCTTCTTCATCCCTTATAACCCCAGGACCTTCCCTCTGGTCCTCTAATCCTAAAACGGTGGCTTGGCGAGGACCCCCAAACACCCCCTTCAGTCCCACACAGCCCTCATTTGCTAAAGGATTAGAGCGAGGGCACCGGGGTCAAAGTGAGGCCACCACCAGAGACCCTAAAAAAGAAGAAATGCACACACACCAGGGACCACAAAGCCACGAATACATACGCAAACACACACACACACACACACACAGACATTAGCATTGTTTTAAAGCACACACAGTCTGAGGAGCATAACAGCATTATGTATTCACATACTGTAGGTGTGTAGGCAGGACCCTTATCCCCAGACACGTACTGAAACAGAGACACAGATTTGCATGAGCATGTGCGGAACTAAATAAATTGACCTCAACTCTCTAACTCCCCAAAAAAAACAATAACACATATTTGTGCGACTTTAAAAAAACAGGGTCAAATAACAACTATAGAGAGAGGGGGGATGTTGATAAATTGTAGCAGCTATAAGGCGGCACGAAGGAGCACACCTTCGAAAAGAAGTCTAAGTGAGAGAGAAAGACAGGAGGGAGAGTCAGCAAGAGAAGAAAAGTGATTGTCAGGGAGAGAAGAAACATCACTCTGAAAACTTCTGAAGAAGGCCCTGCTCTGGGTTTTAAATGCTCTCCTCCCTCTATCACTCCCTCTCTTCCCACTTTCCTCTCATCCCTTTCATGAATTAAAAGCACGGCTGGTCTGTGGGGAGAAGCATAGTTAATTCCGATCAGATCTCCTCCTCCCCCCTCTCCGCCTCCCCCCACCCTCCTCCTCTCCTCCCTGGGCGACGGTTGCCGTGCAGTCTGACAGACGGAGATGGGATCTGACAGTAAACAGGCGTGTGGATGCCCGGCGCGTGATTGACACGTAGGCAGGTCGGCGGGGGCCCGCCCCCCTCCTAATCCTGCCCTGTCAGCTCTAATTGGGGAGGTGGGGCTCTATGTCACCAAGGTGACTGATTGACAGGACCCCAGCTTTGCATAGATATGAGGGAAAGGTGGGGGGGTTCATGCATGGCATAACACTGTTAACACCACTATACTGCTAATAGAGATGTGTGTGTGCGCGCGCGCATGTGTGTGCGCGATTGCTGTGTGCTCATGCACATTCACAAACACCCAGATGCAGGTGAACATATTCAAGAACATGTCTGAGCACATAAATAAACCCACAACAATAACCATGAACAAAATCGACATGCATACAGAGTACACGTACACACACACACACACACACACACACACACACACACACGTACACACACACACACACACACACACACACACAGGTTGTAAATGCTGAGATACAGAATGCAGAGAGAAGCAATTCAGAGGTCTTCACCATGTCGAGGCCAATGAACAACATGGCAGGGATTAGACACTTTGCTATAACACTTCAACCCGTGGACACGCAAAATTATGTGCTAATGTGTTAAATGAAACACTGCCTGTGTGTATATTTGTGCGTATATGTTTCGGGGTGAGGCCTTTTGGACACATTTGATATTCTATATGGCAGTGATTCCCATCTTGGGGGTCATGACCCCCTAAAGGGCCATAAAATGATTAACAAGATAATAAAGAAGAAACAAGCAATGCTAGCAGCTCAGTGAGGTTGTACTTAGGCACAGCGACGCTGTGAGCTAAATGCTAACGTCAACACGCTAACATGATCACAATGACAATTTTAGTTTAGCAGGTATAATGTTTACTAGGTTCACTATCTTACTTACGTATGTTGGCTAACATTTCCTAATTAGCACCAAACACAAAGTACAGCTGAGGCTGATGGGAGTATTTAGTCCTAAACCAAATTGTTGGACAAATTGAAATTTTGATCTGTCGGTGCACAAAAGTGCCTGAACCAAACATAACGTAAATCCGTCCAATAGATGTTGAGATAAATTTCAGTCTGGATCAAAGATGCCAACTGATTAGTTAAAATGAATGCGGTCTAATACAACAGCCCTGCAATAAATGCTACTTTCATGAAGGGTTTAATGTTTCAATGTTGATTCAACTTCATGATCATTTTGGAGCCTGAAGTTCGTGGTGGTGCTGTTGAATTGTAACGTTATTCTGAGAGGATGTTGTTCATCCCATGTGTGTTTTAGCACACCGTCTCATTGTATATTGAAGAGGGTAAACTAAGTTTGCCTAATAAACTGGCCATACTGGAGTGTTTTTCCGGCTTTTGGGTATGTTGATTTTGTGTTTTGTTTTTTTACTTTTCTCAAATTCTTGTGACAGTTTTACATCCTCAGGCATAAAATGCAAAAGAAAATCTGAGATGGAAAATCCTTCAGGTTAAGCTGCTCACATTCTCAAACACATGTACAAAAAATGATGAGGGGTTGGATGTTACTACTGCCAGCTTCATTAAAAGGGGTTATAAACCAAAACCTCCCCATAAGAGACTGGCAAAGCATCTAAATTTATATGGCTAATTATAAATTGTTAATTGTAATACAACATAGCTCTTATCTTTATGTATGAATTTATTTTACAGATAGTGTGTGTAAGTGCATGCATGCACGTGCATGTGTGTGTTTTTGATTGACAGCTGCCACTGACCTGTGCCAGTCAGAGTGCCATGCTGCGGGGCGGTGGGGTCGATCGCTACGGAGACGACCTTCGCCCTCATCTGCATCCTGCCTTCATTAGCAGAGCCAGGCAAGGAGAATAACAACCCAATAAATTAATAAAGAGAAAGAGGGAGAGAGGAGAGAGGAGAGAAGGAGGGAGGGAGCGGACTAGAGGAGAGCAGGCAGAGCAAGGGTAAAATGGAAAGAGAGAGCGAGGGAAGGGCAGGGAAGGAGAGGTATGAGAGGAAGGAGCGACGCACTGAAGTATAGAGAGCTGGGAGTGAGGAGATGGAGGGCAAAGCGGCAAAAATAGTGTGTGTGTGTGTGATGGCTAAGGGTGTGCGGTCAGCTCAGGTAGAAAAAAAAAAGCTAATGAATGAAAAGTATGGAGAGGCTGAAGAAGATGGGCAGAGAGAGAAAATGCTACATTTGCTTGAATTGATCCCTAGCAATAAAATCCAAACGCAGATGAAACATGCATCCGCAGCACATTGTGATGACGCAACGAATCACAAGTAGACTGAATTTGTAAATTTACCCAAGAACGACAGAAAACTGATTTTGCCAAAAATATCTCTGGGGCTGATTTTGAAATGTGGCTCCGAGCCCTGTTTAAACAGAGTATTGATACATTACCATCTGTACGGGCTCTTAAATGCCAGTATGGACCGAGATGCTCTAACTGGTCCACAGAGCAGCATTCTGACGAGGGCCAAAAGTTCCAGATTTCCCCCTCTCATTCATGAACTTAGCATGCCAGCCACACAGCAAATGTGTTAATAAAGTATGAAGTTTAATCATCAACTGTTGTGCGGGCTACATAGCCTTGCTGGTCCTGTTCACAAGCAGACAGAGATAGAGGAAAATACCTCTCCAATACCTCCACACTTGCAGTAAAACACACAGCAGAGGCCAGGGGAAGCTTGCCGCGTAAATAAATTATGAACAAGTATGTTACACGGCATGGACTGTTGGTTGGGAGCTTTCCCAGGAGGACTCCAGTAATGATGCTTTCTCATCTTCCACCAGAGCTGTATAGCATACACCGCCTTCCATTACTCCATCTTCATCAGCATGAAGGATGGAAAGTTGGCCCATGCTTACGCCAGGAGATCTGTGTTTTAGATTTCTCAGAGGGCAGCTGTTTTCAACAATAAAATGTATATTTCAACCCTTATCTAGTTCTACATAATAGATAACAGAGTAGTGGTTCACAACCTTATTCGCCTGATGTAACCCCACAGCCCTTTCAGATGAGCTCAGGTACCCCTTCACCATCAAAACCACCAGTCTGAATTGATTTTAAAACTTTTTTCATGCAAAATTAAGTTATTTTGGTCAAGTTTGCATAGTGTGTTTCATCGATTCGTCTATTACTTTCAGCTATCTGATCATTTACTGATTACAATTAGCTATCTATTTCAACCAGTAATCCATAACATTTAGCTAACTATTTTAAACATTTAACAGTTACTTTTAGCCAACGATTTTGGGTGTTTATCCACTATTTTTAGCTCTAGCCATCTAATAATTTACCCATTACTCTCAGCTACCTTTTTCAACCATTTATGGATTACTTATAGCAAACTAGTTCAACCATTTACCCATTAGTAGTCTGTTAAGACTTCCCTTCCTGCATTCTAACTAGTTTTCGCACACTCTTATTTTTTCAAATGCGTTTCCAAAGCAACCGCACTGGTTGGTCTAGACCAGTTTTTCTTACTGCAAATTGTGTTTGAAACTTTGAGAGATGTTCATAAAGCCGATTCATTCATTTAATCACAGCCGAAGTCCAGCTGAATTTGAAGAGGCAACAACACCAGCGCTCTCAGGACCAACGTGCAGCCTGCTATAAGACACATCACATCAACAAGACCTATCTGTTGAGGAGAAACAAGTAATGTGAATGACCCCTTCTTTCTCCGTCTCTCTAACTGAGAAGTGCTGGCTGTTCAGGGTCGAGGAGTGTGAGCGCCGGGGAGCAGGGCCTGCTGTGCTGGGGAGGAAATTCTCAGGGCGATCGATGCGGAGGATTAGGGCCGGCTTTGGGGCTCAGAGGCCTGGATCTGAGCAGTATTCTCAGTGGGGCCCCTGGGAGAGCTGGAGAGGAAAGCTGGAAGGGAGAGAAGAGGAGGGCCAGGGGAGAGAGGAGAGAGGGCTAACCTGGAACTGTCAGGAGGATGAGAGAGGGTTGGCCAGGCTGGGAATAGAAGAGCAGTCATGGTCCCACTTGACATTGTGAATGGCGCTGAAACTCTGCCACCCACTCAGATAAACACACACTGGCTAGTCTGATTGGATAAGCTGCAGAGCAAAGAGGTGGGAAGAGGAGAGTTAATATAACTACAATAAACACAGATGAAGTTGGTTATTTTGTATCCTTACACTTCATCTTTTCATTTTCTTTAGGCCAAATCGGTAGTTGTCTTCCAACTTGATGAGCGCAGCACACAACAAAAGGCTCCCTGCGTCTGTGTGTCTTCTGCCTTTGATGCTCATGATTGGTCAGCCCATTCGCCAGCTCGCCGCTCTCCCCCGGGTACAGACGGTTGGATCCATGATTCATTTTGCAATGAGGAAAAGAAAAAAAGAAAAAGGAGAGCGCGCATGTGAGAGAAGAAACAGCCAAGACCACTGGGAAATTATACGGTGGAGCGGCGCGGTGGATCTGGAATTAAACGGCATAATTAATCAAGCAAAAAAACAAGCACGTTGCTCATACATTTATTATTTGCATGTTTTCCACTTCAAGAGATGTAATCAGCAGATATACGTCGGGGCCCCTGATACGTGTCCTGGGGACCTGGAGGGCGAGCACCCATTTCGACCACTGACCCTAAAAGCGTAAAGTGGGATCAGTTCTGCGCAACGCTTTATTTTTATCATCTCCACACAATGCCCTCTGCCTCCAAAGTAATCTCCTCAACAAGCAGAACAAGTCCCACAGAATCATGTTGTTGTCTCCCAGTCCTTTAAATTAGGGTGTCTGCAAAATTGGGTTCACAACTCTGGGCTCTCTGTGGAGTTGTTCTGCATTATGCAGTGTGTGCACTTGACCCGATGAAGAACAACTAGCCACTTTTAGAAAGATAGCGTGGAAATATCACAGCAATATGATCACATATGGCAGTGTGGGGCTGACAAAACCATGTAAACACCTGAGAAAAAAAGAATCTCTATTGCCTACACAGCTAAAGGTCAGATTAGGTTGCATGCCCTCCCCCTATACACTACTGTATGCCCATCATACTGTTTCCTTATGACAGCTGTTCCTCTTTTTTGAATGGTGTTTCTTTGTTGCAATATATGTTGCAATGATTTTCAAAAACCGGTCCATACTAAATAATTTTGCAGTTTCTGTAAGGATGCACCTGCGAGCTGGGCACAGGTGATTTGGCTTATTTGAAGCTCTGTTCGCTGTCTCGTGTTGCTTTGAAAAACTCAATTATCAAAGTACTGATTGCCAGGTCTGTTCCGTACCGTCTTGTTTTGCAGCTGACAAATGCCGCTGATTGGCATGCAACCTAATATGACCTGATATTTGTGGGAGTTTTTAATGATCATTTAAGCCTATTTTTTCATGTGGTGTTGGCGTGGTTCTGCCTGCGCTTGTGGTCATTTTTCGCTGTGATATTTTCAAGGTATCTTTACAAAAAGTTCATAATCAGCTACATTTAAGAAACCCAATGTTGTGACCCTTTAACCGGGGGGGTTGACGGGTCACAACATTGGGTTTGAGCTGCAATATGAGCAGTTCAACCAGAGTTAGCTTCCCCTCTCAGGTTGATCCCCTTTAATAGTGTTTGAAAAAAAACAAAGATTTGAGAAAAGTTAGTACAAATAAGCATACTATTGTGTGTTGTGTCTATTTGTTTCCTACCTTGGTAATCATCTCACAAACCCTCCGATTAGTCTTGTGGCACCTTGGGGTGTCCTGTCTCCCAGGTTTGGAACAACTTTAATTAAATCCTGTAGAAACATTGCATATACTGTATATAACATGCATGCCTACTACCTATGTAGCTTTCTAACTTTATTATGAGTTATTTGTATCTTTTTTTCCTCTACTTATCTCTCTCCTCGCTACCTCACTGGTCTGGTTTTCTGCTGCTGTAATAGCCTACTTTATTTTCCTCCTGGTGATCAATAAAGCTCTTAATTCATCTCATCTTATAATAAGGAAGGGTAAAAATGCCATAAAGAACAATAATGTCACTATCATCTCCCAACGGTGCCGCAGTGCAGTCCCACTTTATTTGAATCCAGTTATTAATAGTAGCCTAATAATATCTACTAGTAGTGGTGGTGGTAGTAGTAAGATAACAGGTTGCTGTTGTTGTTGTAGGAATATTGATGTGATACAGAGCCGAATCCTTCACCTTTCATCTCCTGTGCCTGCACACCTCATGTATCTAACCCCCATTACGCCCATTATGCATAAATACATCCGCCAAACACTTCGAAACCTATCACTTCCCAGCTGGTCAATACGGCTTGTTCCTGGAGCGCCGTCATCAATCGAGGTATCAATATGGAAATACCACTGTGACCCAGACATTAATCAATGGGCTCCTCGGGGAGGAGAGGGGTGGGAGGGCAGGGGCACCTAAAATCATCAATGAGACGGATCGGCCCGGAGTCAGGCTCGGACAGTCCGTATTGATAAGAGCATTTCCACCTGTAGCGGCCGGAGCAGAGAGACAGGCCGCATCTGAATTCAATACCCGCCGCCGCAGCTGCGAGCACCAAGCCCAGAAAGACACGGTTGAGCGGAGATACGTGCCTCGACTCATCATAAGACCGGTCTCCTTTTCTCCATATATGTCCCCTTCCTCCTCCTCTCTGTCTACCTCGGAACTTTTTTTGCTTCCTTCATGCTTCGCACTAAAGGAAGCACATCACGCCTCTAATGCAGAGCAACAATGACTTCAAATTAAGTTCTTTGTCTTTATTCCGCAGGTTTCTAGCCGACTTTGCCGAACACCACCCCCTCCCCTCCCCTCCCCTCCCCTCACCACACAATCTCTGGAGTTTAGTCAAACCTATTTCCCTTCTCCAACTTCAAACTGTGAGAGTGGAAAAGCGGAGCTCGACATCAATGAGAAAGGCTCGTCTCACGCGTTCATCTCGCTGTGAGCGCGGGATTAAAACGTCGTCTCACTGTTGACATCCAAACCTTGACCCAATCAATTAGGTCCGTGCTCGGCGTTCGCCTCGTTTTACCCGGATACAGCGCTTGCGGTGGTTGATGGGTAGTGTGGGACAAGTCAGCCTCCTAGTGGCGTCGCTGTGTACGCACAAGGACAATTCCTGTGGAGAAACGTTTTAACAAAAGGGGGGGGGGGAAATAAGATAGATAGATAGAGAGATGATTGTGATTTATTTAAATGAGCACTCATAGCTGTATTAATTAGTTTCACTTTGGTAAATTGTGCAAATTCCCCTCGTACTTGTGACTAATCCTGCCATTCCTGACAACCCTCGGTGGCTTCATCCCCACATTTGGCGAGCCAAGCAATGTTGACGATCCCCATATTTGACTTCCAGTCGAATCCCACACCACTCTCTCCCTCATGACGCCTCTTAAAGGTTAGAGTTCAAGGGTCGTGTGTCCTGTGTGCACACGGGCCTGCCCTTTTCATTCCCAATCAGCCGCTCGCATTCTTTTTTTTCTCTTCCTGTGCCAGAACGGAGAGATGCACCACAAAGGTCATGGACATGGATTTCCTTTGGTTTGACTCAATGAAAAGGTCAGATGAGGGCACCATGAAATGGCAGTGAGGCCTTCACGTGGCCCTCACAGGGATCAGAGCCCTTACATCACCCCGAAATGGCACTCTGCTGAGCCCTTCTGGGGCCGCTCTCACAGGAACCAGGAGGGTCCCGTGGGCCGCTGTGACCTCGGCCGGGGGCCCCCTGTGGCTTTAGTGTCCCTTCAACAGTGTGAAGAGAAAACAGAGCAACAGGCTGTGGTACCAAGACACAGAGCGTGGAAAAAATGAATGTATACACATCTTCCGATGATATTAAAGGCTTTCATTTCTATTTGAAAATACTTATTCAACAAACTGTACAGCAAAGTGTTGAATACTATAGAACAAGACAACAGGCAAAATATTATGGAACTTGCTCTTTACCTACTTTCCTTGTACAGTACACGTATGTGAGTATGGCCTGTCTCTGTAAAATTAGATCTGGGTTGCTGTGTATTTTGCTCCTCCATCCAAAAACTGCATCAAGGTCGGCTGTATCTCTGTTGGTAGAGCAGATTGGCCATTAAGCGTGAGGTTTGCAGGGATCCCAGTTTCCTCCCGTCTGCATGTCAAAGTGTCCTTGAGCAAGACACAGAGCCCGGGACTGCTCCCAGTTTAGACACACACAAAAAACATCCGGAAAATCAAACTGAATGAAGAAACGTATTCCTCTAATGTTTATTTTCTTTCTAGTGAATTATCAGTAAATGTGACCTCTTTGAAGTGTACACGTACACACACACACACACACGCACGCACTCGCTTTTCCAAAACTTTATTGTGGTTAATTTAAAGTTTAGAATTGTCCAAGGACATTCACCTTTCTCTGTTCCACGTCACTAATTACTCTAATAGTGTAATCTGATGTGTAACAAAAAGTCAAGAAGCAGAAGTTTTACAAGATTTGATTTATTAACTATGATACAGATCACATAAGGCCTTGCTGTATACACCATTCCCATTGAGACAAATTACCATACTCAGCAAATAAATGACTTTTTTGTTTGATGTCATCCTTTTACTTTACAGTACTTCATTTTTTTATTATTTTCTTTTCCCCCCATTATTTCTTAATATTTTTTTTATCATCTCTTAAATAGTGAGAGTGGTGGAGCCCTCTTCCTTGGTTGGGAAGAAATCATGCACTATACTGGGCTGGTCTCTCAATCGTTCACAAAGAAATTGTTAAAAAATGCTTTGTATTTTTTAATTATTAAAATAAAACATAAAAAGAACCTTTTTTTTTTTCTATCACCACTGACTAAAGGGCAAAGTGTTAGACCCCCTAACATACCAATAAACAACCATTTGAATATAGTTTTGCTTGTTTCTCATTTTAACTTAACAGACATCTGTCACCATTGTTGCAAAAAAAAAAAGAAAAAAAAAAAGCAATGCAGCCACATATTATCTCTGAACCAAAGTCACATTTTTAATTCAATTGTTCTTCTAAACTGTCACTTTGCTTCCCGTCTCTCCCTCGACCCTTTTTTCCACAGTCTTTGGCTGCCTCACAGTCAGTTCAGTATTAACACATTGATATACACAGGGAACGCCACTGGTCGGCGTTCACACACAAGTACCAGTGGTCCCCCCCTCCTTCCTCCCTCCGTCTCCCAAATAATGATCCCATTCACCCGATCGCTGTCCGTCTTCCCTCCCCTCTCACTCTCCCCCATCTCTCTCACACTTTCTCTGAAGATCAGTGTGTGTAATCTGGACGAGCTAACAGGGTTACACAGCGGGATAATGACCGCAAGGAGAACTGCATTCCTCTCCTTCACGTTTGTTTGGATCATGCTGGTGTCTGGCCGTCTGCCAAGCACAGCTTGCTAGCATGTTAGCTCAAACCCACCCACCCAAACACACACTCACTTAAATCCTCTACCTCACACACACACACAAACAACCACACACAAGGTAAATAGGTAGTGTACACTGATAAAAGCTCAGCAAGAGTTCAGTGATTGGTTAAAAGGTTTTTTTTTCACGCTTTTGGGCAGAGAGGACAGTCTGGGGAGACATGCAGAGATGCAATTCAGTGTCAAACAGAATAAGTGACCTTGGTGAGCATCTGCTTAACATTAACACGCACAAGTTCACATGCGTTCGCATCTCTTTCTTGAGCTCACACAAAAAAACAGACACACACACACACACACTTCAAAAAGCTGCTTCGATCGGGGCTCAGCACTCCCTGAGCCCCAGCTCGCTGGTTTCTACGGTAACAGCAGGCTCGGCCGAGGAATTCTGTGATGCTCCATTCCAGTCATGCAGACGGATGAATGGACTGTCTGTTCTGTCTGCTGTCTCTCCCGGACCCAACTGTCTCTCTTGGACAGGGAATGACTCGGGGGTTTGGTGGCATAACAGTGACGGTGGGGGGTGGGGGGGGGTCTGGTGTATTGCTTACACTCTTCCAAATTATATTCAGAGTCCACTGAGAGTAGGTTTGAGTCTCCTTTCCGGAGGCATAACGCTGTGTCCTATGAGAACAGCATGCTGAGGCCCGGAACAGTGGTTACCAATTATTTCCAACGATAAAAAGCCTCACACCTGTCAAAGCTTGAGCCTCGCTTCCAGCTCTTACTTTCTGGTCTGTAATGCTACATTGTGCCTCAATCTCCTAAATCTCCATTTCCTTCAACTCAAATATGGCGTAGAGTGGCGTGCACTCCTCTACAAAGGGCTGGGGTGCTTTGGTGAAGTGGAAACTAACAACAAAAGACAGCAAGGCAATTGCATTCACTGCACGTCAAATCAACTGCAATGTAGCCACATGCTTTGTGGCTACAGAGCCTGAATCTATACAATCTCAATTGATTTGTACCAGATTTAAAAGTGCCGTTCTTTTATTTACACTCTTACACTTCATGAGCTCTAAACTTAATTTCATCTGACATACAATGATGTAAAATCTTGTCAATTGCACCTGTAAGAGAATCTGACGCTACAAAAACCACAGTAGGAAAATGGTGCTACGCCCATGCAGTAGTGGAGGGGAGGTTACGGCTGCAATATCCAATTCTTCCTCTAGATGACGGTGGTGCGCTCCCAGAGAGAGAGAAAGAGTAGGGTGGACTGACAATAAAGTGAACCGTGGCTGTCATGTCATGGCAGCTCCAATTTAAAATGTGCCTTCAAAGTGCTCAGAAAAGTGCTTTTTGAACAAGGTCCTTACTTTGAAAACTGCAGCACTGACTCGCTCGTAAAACCACCACAGCATGAAAGAAGCAACATGACAGGTGAAGATCCAACCCTGGAATTATTCCCACTTTCTGCCTAATACAGGGAAATTCAGGAAAAACAAAAAGGCATGGATACATACGCACACAGACAGAAAGACAAGGCAAACAGACACTTACACTCAAGGCCACTCATTGAGTGATGGGCCTGGGTTTCTCTGTGTTTCCCAAGATTTTATCAAATGAAGAACAAAATAAAAAACAGCATTGGGACAGTGGGAACGTGAATGTAGAGTCATGATTTGGACCGTTTAAAATATCCACTTTCTAAGCTGTTTTTCTCATGTGTTTACAAAGAGGGGGCGTGAGGTTGAAGAGAGAGAGAGAGCAAACAGGAGACTGGGAGGAGCCTTCCCAGAATGCAACGGGTGCTAGAGTTCCCATAATCCATTGCTCCAATTTGATACCTAGACGATCCGGTCTGTTGAGATTTTTTTTTTGTCTGTGCTTGGCATACTGCCTCAACTGAAACTGAATTTTCTGTGTGTGTGTGTGTGTGTGTGTGTGTGTGTGTGTGAGAGAGAGAGGGGTTGATAGATAAGAATGTGTAAGAACATCCTGTCGGGTGAGTAGTAACACGTGTTTCTTCCTTAAGTCCTCTGTACAGTGGTGAAATGAACAAACGTGTTCAGGACTTGCTCTCTGCTCCACTTTGTCCCAGCCACGGCCTCTAGGTAGGTACAAGAGGTGGGTCAGTTCGCAAAAAAGTGGTGCCAGCCACCAAAATTCCCGGCACAGGTGGAGGCTAAGGGATTGAGGAGAATGGTTGTTGGAGGCACACTGGCCACTGGGTGTTTGTGTCAAGTGTGTGTCTGCTTGTGTGCATGGTGAAGCAATCTCAACATAACAGAGTTCACATTCCCTCTGCGCTTTACTTCTGAGTCCCTCCTTGAGTCTCTTTAACAGTTACTGGCAACATTTCACTCTTCGTTTGTGTGTGTTTGTGTGTAGGTTCTCTATAAGGCAAGGAGGGCAAGTCTAGATGAAGTGAGACTGAGAGACTAAGGGTTAAAGTGGCGAGGAAGGAGAAAGATCTTACTGCCAGTTCAGAGGCTCTTCAGTGTTCCCCTTTTCTGTGTGTCCATTTTTCTAAAAGCAACGGAGGCTCAAATGCCCCCTTCTTCTCCCAAACATGTAGGTTTCTCCCTGTACATACTGCATCTCACTCAATCTCTCCCAACTTCTCTTCCTTTCTCCTGTTCTCGTTTCAATTTATCTTCTTCAATTCCTTCCCAAACTTCAAAATCTCTTATTCTGAACCCTTAAATCTCTCTGAATCTTCTTTTTTTTGTCTTCCCTTGATCCCTGGTTCACAGCGTGTGTTGTTGCGTTGGGGGGTGATGGGGGTGCAGAGAGGGCGGCAGCAGGGCTGGGATCGGGGACTGGGGAGTAGGAGGTGGGGACTGGGGTGGGGACTGATGTTGGTGGTGGTGGTGATGGTGGATAAGAGGGCCATAGTGTGGGATGACAGGAGGGGTGGCAGGGAGGACGTAGGGAGTCGGGGGCGGAGTTGGCGAGGATGAGTAGCCTCCGGCCATGCAGGAGTAGGCCGAGGTTCCTCCCCCGGAGGACAGCGTAGAGGTGGGGGAGCCGGGAAGGCCGTCGGCCAGCGGCTGATTGTAAAAGAAGTATGTGCACTGGTGGATGAAGCTCTCGATGATTGTCTGGTAGGTGCGGGTGGCAGTCAGGGCGTCCATGGTGGTGAAGTCCGGTCTCATCAGTGTGGGCCAGAAACAGATGGACAGGTTCTCACTGGTCATCAGGTTGAACTTGTTGTTCTGGCTCACCCTGGGAAACACAAAGAAACAAAGAAGTGAAATCAACTGGCCACAAATCACTACCTCCTTTACAACAGAACCTTTCAAAAAGGGGACGCTTCAGATGATCCGCTGCTCATCAAAACCTGATGGTGTCCTCTAAATCTCCTGATCACGCAAGCTGATGCTATAACGTATTACAAAAAGGTATATGCAGTAACAGCAGGGTTTTCTTTTTTCTAAAATGGTCAAATAGAGGTATCGACTCAGGGCTGCAATTAACAACTATTTTCATTATTGATTAATCCGCCATTCATTTTACAATGTCTTGTTTTGTTAGGCCAGTCCAAAACCTAAACATTTTCATTATCCAATGACATAAAGCAAAAAATCATCAGATAGGAGAAACTGGCACCAGAAATGTCATTTTTGCTTAAATAATTAATCAGTAATTAAAATAGTTGGTAGTGGTAATCATGTGCGGTGTCATAAAAGTATTGAATACATAAAAAAGTTGACCTGATAAGGGAGGAAAAGTCAGGGGATCACAGCAGGCTTCATCCTTTGGGGACCATGTAATAGTTGTTGAGCTATCTCATTGTGGACCAAAGTGGTGGACTGATAGTGACCAACATTACCATTACTAGAGCAATGTGCTAGTGTGGCTAACAATTTGTACCCCATAATCAAGTGCGATTTTACCCTTTGTGTCTGTGCATGCCCAGTTCAGACGTTTGTTCTGAAACCTATACTATAAATTATACTATAGTTAATCTATAACAGGGGGTTCCAACCTTGTTAGCTTGGGACACCTTTAGATAAAGCAATATCTACTTCTGACGCATCATTAAAGGTTGTGACATGAACTGTGACTAGTTCAATCAAAGAGTGAGTTATCCTTCTTAGATTATTTCATTTGAAGAAGATAAAATTGTATTTTATATGAAAATAAGAAAAACAAATATTTAAAATAAATAATAAGCACAATTGTGTGACAAACACGCATTTTTTCCCTCTCATTCCTTTAATCATCTTTTGACCCCTCAGATTGATCTATGACCTCTTGGGGGAATTTAGACTTCAAATGTCTCCTGGCATTTTTGGAGCACAGTAGTCAATTTGTCATACCTAAGCTGACAGAGCTATTAATACATAAGTAAACTGTAACATCCATCACCATCTACATACAAACAGGCAATAAATAGCCGCTGCATTACCACAGATCACGACTCAGCGTGGGTTAAACCTCTATTCAGACTGTGTGCTAGTTTCGGTGATGTCAGCGCTGGGTCACTTGACTGGGTGACCGGCTGTGTAGTCAGAGACCGTCTCTGACCCCGTTACTCACTCACTTGTTCAAGTGGCTGATGACATATTTGAAGACCTCGTAATTCTCCTTGGGGAAGCGGCGCAGAATGTCCTTCATCGTCTGTAAGCGCTGCTCCCTATCATTGATCTCTGAATGGTGGCAGGGAGAGACGAGAGGTTAGAGGAGGGAGAAAAGTGGCTGAAAGAAAAGATTAGAGGAATGTGAGGACAAGATGTCAGGGTTGTGTGAGGGTACAGAAAGATGGGGGGGCGGGTTTGAATAGAGAAGAGGAGAGTTTGAAGAGCATAGTGGAAGCAATTGGATTCAGCTCTCAAAAATCAGTACAGGACACAGTGAGTTCATCCCACAACAGATCGAGTTTCATACATCCCAGTGACAAACACACACTACAAACTACAGCACCCCCCCAAAAAAAAAAATCACCAGACAAAGTCCATACACATTCCAGGGGAGAAACATATCATGCATACACCCATTACAATTGTCCTACAGATTACAGCAACTCACAAAAACACACACATACACTGGGTGTGTTAAGCCTAATGGCAGCGAGGAGTGAGTCAGTAAAGCTGACGTCACCAGCTAACACAGTCCATCCTGTGTGAATCTGAGCGAGGCAGAGAGCAGCAGATGTTCTCCTCCACATCACAAACATGATTTACAATCAGAGAATTTGAGTTTGTATTCCCACAATGAGGTCAGTGCGGATCAAAAACAGATTTGAGGCGTTTTGGCTTTACACAGCCCCAGTTCCTCCTGCTGTACATCCATCAAAACTAATTTCCTACGACTTATTTAAAGTCACGTCACCATGACAGTATCCACTAAAATCCACCCATCCAGCATTTTCTATATCTGTCTTTTTCCCACCACCTCTCAGAAAAAAAGCTCACATTCTGAAAATGCCAAGCACAATTTTCTATTTTCAACCAAATAAAAGATTTCTTGTCTCTAACGCCACCTCACTTTTCTTCCGCACTCTCTCTTCTTTTCCTCTATTGTGGCACAGACTGCAGGAGCTTTATCAGGTCTCTGTCACGGCTGAAGGGTCTCGCCGGGGCCGTTATAAAAAATTTAAAAAAAACACGCACACGCAGAGCACAGTGAGTGACAGCAGCCTCGCGGCCCGAGGGTAAATCTCTCTGGCACGACACAAGACTAAGCTACGCCTTAAGTCTCCATTCCGACAGATTACACGACACAAAGAGAAAAGGAGAGGCCGTGGAGAGCGCAGGAGCACCCTCGTTTATCTAACATATGGCTGTTTTCTCATGACTTCATCCAGACCCTGTTATCCATAGTGCTCCTGCATCCCTCCATCATGTGCAGTCATCCCCATATCCTCCTCTCCAAAGACTTAAATATTCTCTCCTCCATCCCCTTTTCCTCCCCTGGCCCCTCACAGAGTGTTAAATCCAATTCTCCCCATGGATGGATTTGGATTGCAAGAGTTTTGCTTGTTAGGTTAAAGAAAAGTTACAATGAAGGAGAAAGGATTTAAGGCAAAATCCAATACACTTTGGGTTTTTGTGAAGAACTCTTCCCCACATCCCTCTGCCCCGTGTCCCCTCACACCAGAGCCCCTGGACTTACTGAAGGCCTCCACCAGCTCTCCCTGCATGCTGTAGGGCACCAGAGGCTCAGGTAGCTCAGAGAAGAAGGCCTTCATGGCTCCAGCTACTGTGTTCATAGTGAAGTCTTTCTCTACCAGGTCCAGGTTGTGGTCTGCGGGGGAAAAAGTACAAAACACACACATATCACATATATACATCATGATTTTACATGCATACTGTAAAGAAGGGAGGTTGCCAAAATAAACACCTGAAAAAAATTGTACTGTTATGAAGCTTGCTTTGGAAATGTTGAATCAGCCACAGACTGGGCTATACATGAATATAAAATGTGAGACAATAGTTGTTAACCTTCAGATATTCTGCTGTACTGTTTATATAAGGGGAACAGAAACTTTCTTATTAAAGATCCACCTAGGAATTCACACAAAAGGTTGCAGACTGAAACAATGCCTTTAAAGCTGTACCAACATAAACACTGTTTAATAAAAAGATGTATCAAAAGCCATCTGTTCTTCCTGCCTTTGGCTTTATATTTTATATTTTCTGCACTTTATCGCGTAAGTAAAGTCTTTTTAAAAATCTTTAAGTACAATAAAAAAGTGCCAGGAAGCTGATTTACAACCATTATCATTATTATTATTATTAATAGTAGTATTAACATCTCATCATATATCTGAACTAAAACTGCACATATTCAACAAGACAGCATGGTGCCTTGAGAAATTAACAAACATGAATGTTTCGGGGAAATAAAGGACTGTTATATTAATTTTGCATCAGTGTGATGAAGTCCATTTTCTGGTTCAAAAACAGTTAATCCTGTCTGGTTATCGATTTTCCAGGAACTAAATCACTACAGTGTAAAATTACACTTTTTACGCTTACAATTCACTGTTTGAGGACTGTCTGTCTCAGACCTCCCAATTCATCATTTAGTCTTTAGAGATGTACCAAAGGATCATTTTGGTTAAAGAAAGGTAGAATGAACCGTAGTCAATTATTAAGTATATTTGAGCAGAGAGACTGCTCAGAAAGTCAGGCAGCAAAACCACTAGAGCACCTCTTTAATGAATGGAGAGGGAGAGAGGGAGTATGTGCGACCAATAGACTTTACTTTTTTTTTTTAAAAAGGGCATTTTCTGATAACTTTTTACTTTACAAAAAGGTAGTATGTGTAGACAGAAGAGAGAAAATACAGATATGGGTAGGGAGTTCTTGAACACTTTCAGGAGAGCTCCCATTCTGAGAGTTTCCAAAGTGTAGTCCTCTTATATGCCACTTCCTCCTGTAATAAGTTATCTGAATCTTCGGGGAGCTGATGAAGTGGCATCTTCAGTATGGCTATGAGACACCCACGCTGTAGTTTCACCTGTAATTGTCTTGTCCTATTGGTCTGAGGCTCAAAATGATTCAACGCAGGCCTTCAGCTCTGATTACCTGAGTTGGATTTAACCTCAACCAGGCGTGGACGTTCGCGTACACACGCGCATACACAGGCCATCTTGCTCTGCTATCTATCTCGGCAGCGACATGCTTCATTAGCCAAACCAATCTGGAGGTAATTAACTCCCCACACCAAATAGACACGCACATGGTGACACACATTGAGAGCACTTGTACAGTACATGCACAGTGTGAACACGCACACGAGAGCAGGTAGAAGATTGAGGAGGCAGCTCTGCAGCCTAAAAGGAAGCGTAGGCCCATTCCCTCTGTAGAATTATTGCTCCCTGGTTAATTAAGGGGATCCAGGCTTGTTATAGATAGACGCAGATGTACACACACCCCCCCACCCCCCCCCTTCGTGGCCTTTTCTTCACAACCAGCCTTTAAGTGAACAGGCTGAAGCGAGAATGAGCACGTGTACTCATGTACGAGTGAGCACAACAAGCAGAGAGTAACAAACCTTGGTCAAATTGCCGCTGCATGCTCTCCATCTCCGCCTTGTTCCCGCTGACCCTGTAGATGCCCTCTGTGCTCAACCCTGGTGGAGAGGGGGAGAAAGGCGAAGAGAGAAAGAGGAATGTTATTAGCTCAGTGTTCATTTTATGCGTTTAATTTGCAACAAGTATCAAGTATTTATAGTAGATGGTCAATCACCTCCAAGAAACCTTAGATCATATCATTATGCTGTCTATAGATGCACTTCGAGGGGCTGGAAAAGCAGAGCTACTGCAGGCAGCTCTAATGGCCTCTCCCTATGTCCCCCCTCCATCTAAACACACTATTAGCACTATTTATTAAACCCATAAAGAACTCCTGCAGGCCTGCTAAGAGCCCACTAGTGCACTGTGACAAGATGAGGTTACCTTAGTGCCACACACTTTAAAATGACTTGAGCAACTACAGATGCCAAGTGCTTGTCCTCTCACACCCAACTTTATAAATGGGATTTAATGAGGATTTGCAACCTTTCTTCTGACACTAAACTGTCAGATTATGTCCACATTCGCAAATTTTTACACAATTTTGCCTTTCTGTCTCTCTAGCCTCCTGCGTGAATATGTATTCTTCCAGACTTTGAATGGCTCACAGCAGGTGCAGTCTAGTGTGATTGAAGCAGCCAATTAAATACTTATTAATGGCCTGTTGAATTGTATTATCTGTTTACAGCAATCATCTATTCTATTTTAATCTAATATAGTCGACAGTTTGGAAGTGTTAACAACTACCAAAAATCCCCCACATTGATTTTTCATAACTCTTCAAGGCCTTTATAATTCAATCACTGATCTTTTTGTCAAGCTGACAACTACTGACTAAGCTAATATTTCCTCACATGCTGTATAACCTTTGTGTTCTGGGAAAAAAGCACAACCGCAGTGTCAAAACTGTCTGCCCTTGAAAATATTTCAAGTTTAGCAGGAGAAAACACACTAAATACAGTGTTTGTACAGCTATTTAAGAGTAAATTCAAGCACTTTCAAGTCATTTCCAGACTCGCAGAGCCTTAAATTTTTACTTTAAATGCCAGGAGAAAACAAACAAATATGACCACAGGATCGTTTCATTTCAAATATTTACATGAATGACTGTGTAGATGAAACACCAGATTATGTTGAAAATCAAGCATTTTTCAAGAAGTGTCTTGGAATTCAAGCATATTCCGAACCTTGAAAACATAACAGTTACATTTAAGCATTGTCCAAACTTTCAAGACTTTGTTTGAACCCTGTAAATATCTTGTCTTGTATTTTAGCCACACGTCCATGTACTAAAACACAAGCAACCAAGTCAGAGCACGACAGTGGGAGAAAGGAAAGCCACATCGATAGCTGGTGTGAGTGAAAGCTCACTTCATTTTCGTTCATTAATATTCTTTCCAATTTAGGTAAGATAAGGTTCCACCTTCCACCTATGAAATGTTCTCTTCGTTCACACTTTGGTGGCGATTCAGGGAGACAAAGAGCAATCCAGAGGGAGTGAGGGAGATAGGGAGTGGCAGAAAAAGAGGGCGAGATATAGAGAGGCAGGGAGGAAATGAGAGAGCTCTCAGTCAAGGCATACAGCATCGATCTCCTCCTGCTAGCAATCAATTACCCACAAAAGCTTTTCTAGCCAGACACTAGGAAAACAGGGATGGGAGGAGAGATAAGGAGAGGGGAGTAGTGTAGCAGTGCTGGGGAGAGAGAGTGAGAGATGAGGGCAAAATAGGATAAGCACCCAAGTATGAGAAAGATAGTGGGGAAGTGTGAGGATGCACAGGAGGTGAGGGTCAGACTGATGAAAGAGAGAATGAGAAGAAAATAAAGGGATTAAGATAAGGAAGGATATGAAATGTGTTTGAAACAACAAAACACATAAAAGATGGAGGTTAGAGGAGAACAAAAAGAATGGAAGAGGAGCCACAAAGCAGTGGGAGAGAAGGTGAATTAAAGAATTTTACGATGATAGCTGTGGAAAGGTGAACTCTCCAAAACAGACAACTGCATCCTCTTCCTCTGGGGTCAAACCAAGAACATGCACTTCCTGGGATCAATGAAAATAGGAGCACATCCTGTGGCAAACAAATACTTTTCCGCATCCTCTAACAATGTCTTCTTCAGCCCTGCTAGAAAATGTGACTTTAACTAATAACTTTCCATTGTTTAAGGCTATTATCATTCATACTGCAGTGCAGATAACACAGCTTTTGGTGCCTATATTCCTCATTCAATACACACACAGATAAGAGTAGACACCTAAAAGTACAACCACCGATGGTGACTTCACAGCTTCCAGCAGCACTCACGTGGCCAAAAACACAACTGTGAACCTGCAATCACACAACCTCTGTGATCGCGATAAACGCTGCAGCAGGTTACTGTCTGACAAGACTCCAGCTGATCCCACGTCAGCCCAGATCCTAGAGCCTGTCTGGGTTCAGCAGCCCAGAGGCCGATTTCATAGTTCGCCATGAAAACAGGCAGTCGCTGGGTGCTGCCCTTTACGTCGCTATGGAGGCTCCTACGGCCAGCAGATATGCCCGCACACGCTAAGACACATTCATCTCCTCGACACCCGTGAGCAGAACACACTGCGGCTACCACGCTGAGAGAAAGCCAGGGCTGCGGAGAGATAACAGCAGTCACTATGGATTGATTTTATATAGCTGCCTTTCTACAAGAATGAATGAAAATAACACAAAATACCACATTCACTCCTATTATTCTCAAGGACAAAGGGAGGGAGGTATGAGGCGCAATTAAGAGAAGCAACAAAGAAATAAGAAAAAATAAGAGGTTTTCTTCAGTGCATCATGTGTATTGCCTTAATAAAATATGCCTCAAAAACGTACAAAATATTGCTGTATCCATAAATTTTATCCGACTACTAAATCAACAATCTGGCTTTGTCTGGGGGTTATCACATACAGCAAGGTCGTCATTCTTAAGGAATTGTTTTCAGATACAGTATATGAACACAAGACTGTACGAGAATCATCACTGAGATTGAAACAGATAAGAACAAAGGCAGGAACGCTGGGTTTGGGTTTAAGTTAGCTGTGAGTATTTTTGTTTGAGAAAGAGGGAAAAGGGAAGGATGTGGGTCAAAGTTGCAAGTTCAGGGTCAGCCTCACAGCATCAGTCATTATCAGCTCCCACTATAGTGACATACATAGTGTCAGCGCTGTGTGGTAATTTCCTGTGAGCGCCATTGTACCCACTGATTGTAGACGCAGATACGGGATAAGTACAGTCTGACTTACAGCAACTAAAATTGAAACTAAATAGCACATTGTAACTAAGTTCCCCTTCTTGTGGCAGAAATCCTCCATGCGGGTGTACCATTATGTGCTGCATGTGTTAATATGTAAATAAAATATTTCTGTGTACACACCCTGATGAGGCTTCACTACTCCAACATGCATACGCACACAAATAACACAACAGCAAGCTAAACTCACACAAAAAAGAGCTGAGCCATGAACATTCTTCCAATTTCCTACCTTGTGATATTGATCGGACAGAGGGTGCTATGGGGCAGAACATTACCTGGCAACCCACTGGCTAAAACACACCCGGACACAGACTCAAACACACACACCAGAGCATGCTGACAAGAGGAAGGAGAGAAAGCAGTGATGGGGGGATGCAGCGAATTGAGTGAGGTGGCAATAGGACAGGAGGAAAAATAGAAATATGGGTTAGGAAGAAGATGAAAGAAATCAAATCTGACAAGTGAAGGTACTCGGAGAGACAGGGGGAGAAGCATGACTGGATCAGGAGAGAGAAGTAGAGAAACACGGACACAGGAGAGGAGGAGGAAACAAGAGGATTAGGCAAAATAGTGAGTGAGGGTAAGAGGTGGAAAATATCCTCATGTGTGCACACCAGTGTGTACGTATATAAACGCATATTCAAGCTGTTTTTTTTCCTTCACCCAGAACTAAGTGCTGTGGCCTGCTGCTCCAGGTAACATCTGAATGGGGTGAGGTGAAATCTAACGCGATGCCTTGTTATCTAGTGCTTTGCCCCTCTATTCCTACACAAGAGGAAGGCGGTGGATGTTTGGTACGGCCGCAGTAATCCACAAATACTGAGTCTTTAATCAGGAAAGAGATTACAGTGGAATGATTTGGTATGTCAGTAAGCAACAGCAACTCATTTGCTCAAACGCAACTCACTTTATGGAAGGTGATGAAAAAAGACAATGAGTGTGTACATTTGTGTTAAACATTACTTAGATGTATAATAATGTTTAATAAACCACATTAAGTTTGCTATAAGTTGTTTACATTTTACAGTTGAAAACCTGTACATGTTGTTAGGCGGATCCCAGTACTGTTTTGCAACCAGTTTAAATAAATTAAATTAACCTTTATGTTGAAAAATAAAAGTGTCAAATGTATTAATATATATTAACTTCATATCTTTATAATTCTTGGGCAAGTTTTCTGTTTAGAAATCCAGTTTGTGTGTATGTAAGTCTATGCAATAGTAGATATAGACATTTTTTTGGAGATAGGCCTTTTAGCTAGTAAGTTGTGTTTAGTTTATAAGCTTTTGTTAATTTTCAGGGTAATTTAAATAAAACTTGCTAGAAATAGAATTAAACATCTATATACTCATAAATAATATATGAAAAATCCAAATAATAAAAGAAATGTTAGCATGTTTGATGGTGGAGGAGTGGGAGAAATCTTGGTTACAACACAGCCAAGAATAAAGAAAAGTGTGCAAATATCTATACAATTGCACTAAGTCGCCTTTGGTTTGGTGTAACAGCTGGTGGCAGACTGAGAGGCAAGCTGGCAGTCCTAGGGCAGTGGGGCACCAGAACAGCCTGGCAGGGGGTTCGGCATCTGGGCAACCCGGGTAGCAAGGTTAGAAGAGGCTATCCAACCACATCTGTGCTCCCAATACTCCCAGAGAGGACAGCAGAGGAGAGGAGGAATGGAGGTGTGTGTGGATGGATGGTGGCAACAGGCTAAAGACGCGCACACACAAATCTACACCAGACTGCCAGACTCCAATCCACACCCGGTTCAAGGTTGATCTAAGCAGGTGAGAGTATTTCAACTAAAATACAAGGAGCCATCACAGCATTAGACTCCATGACATTCTTATTTGTTGCTTGGCTTTTCTCATCGTCACACTGATCTGAATGAGACTCCTTTTAAAATTAGCACAAAATACTGCGCATGTAACCATAACAGAAGCCAGCATGTTCTGCTTGTTTTTTTAAAAACTTAAACCACTTTAGGAGCTGCCACACAAATCCTAGTCAACTATATCAATGTAATATGCCTACAATCAAGGAATCTGCTTCACCCATGGTACAAAGCACACAGTTCAGCCAAGCATAACCATTTATCAAACCTGAACAAAGAATAAGGGAGACACACAAAAGAAAGAAAGCACAGAGGCACGTGCACACAGACACAAAGGCTGCATCATGTGACTTAAGGAGGACGACAGAATCACACGCTTAGCGGTGAAGACCACAGTATGTATCCCACCGGGGGGGGGGGAGGATTAAGATAAGGAAAGAAATGCAGGAAAAAGAGAGATCAAAGGAAGCAGGTATAGCATACGCAGAGGCAGAATGGATCCTTTGAAATCATTTTCAACTGTTAATACTTCAATGACTGAAAACAACAGCCTGTGCTCCATCCGACTGAATGCCATTAAGCATTTGCACCGCTTATTATGTAAAGTCAAACAGATTCTTACCTGTTGTTTCAATGAAACGAATGCACTTCTCAATGAAGACTGGGATTGGCCTCTCAGAAGTGACCACAGTGGCCAGTGGAATACCAAAGTAGTTGCTTTCAATGGGTTTTGAGATGGAATGTCTGGGTTTGGATCGTTGTTTCTGGGGGGAAAGAATAAGAAGAAAGACCATATTGATTAGAGCACTGAAATAATTCAACAATATTTGAGCCTGATTGACAATGATACTGCTGACATATAGTTTGACATACATTTCCAAAATGACACTGAGCGAAGAGTCATCGCTCTTAAAATGACTTGATTTTGATGGAAAAGAACATGCCTGTGTGTGAACATTTTAAAGGCCTGTGTTTTTATGTTAGTATCTACGTGACTGAAAACAAAGATGAATGTGCACATGCTCCCATCCGGCACATTCCTTCAAACCTCAAACTGATAAGGGATCTAACATTCCTGTCTTGAACTTTTTTCTGTGCAAAGTGAGATATACATCGTATATACATGTCTCGGCTCCTCATCCTTGCCCTCCTTCCTTTGGCAATTTGTGTTTCTCTTTCTCGCTATAGCACTGCAGCTCTAAGATAATCAAACTCTCTTATTCATTGTTTAATTACTTTGTAACTCCTGTTATTCTCCTGTTAAGAGACATCTAATCCACTCCTGCAACATTCGCTGCCTGCCTCTGTATGGCTGAGGCATCCGCAGTAATTGTATTGCGCCTTAATGGTGTTCAGGAAGAATGTTTGAAGGCCCCTGAGGCCTGGATCTCTAGTAAGTCTCTCAGCCCCCTGAGGCTCTGCCCTGGCAGGTTGGGTGGTGGTGAGGCAGGGATGCATGGTTGGCTGGGCACATAGACTGTGGGAGCAGTGCAGGCCTGACAGACAGACACGGGAAAGGCGCAGTGGAGTGCTCATTAGAGGGAAGGAGCCCGGCGTGCCCTCTGCTCCAGATACTGGCCTCACTGCCCTCCACCAAACATTTTCGATACCACATAGGAAACAAGCAATAAAACACTAATTAAGACTGAGCAGATCAACAAAGGCTCACCTGGACAACGGCCTGTTGTTTGAACATTTGGTGAGTTTATTCTTTCGTTAATCAATGTCTTTTAGCTAGCTCAATAGTGCCATGTTATCATCTTTCATTAGCCTTCCACCCGAAAGAGAGTCCTGCATTGAATGTTTCCATTCAAAATGTCCTGTTACGGCCAGCTTTCATAATGTATCTTATTGTTCAACTGAAAAATACTATTTTACTAAGGCATGTCTTTTTTACAAAAGGTTTATGAAAAAGAAAATACTGGTCAATATATTGTTATGTTGTATTAGCATCAAAGATCCAGTATCATTCAGGATTTTTTTTAAATAATTAAGTAACTGTCGCTACTTCACCAGTCAACTGGGTGCTCAAGTGTCAGGAAAACAAAATGTCGAAGATAACTCTGCAACACTGACTGGCTAACTGGAGGAGTCTGCACTTCAGGAAGGCTCCTGAGATGCTCATGATGGCAAGTCTGTAACTGTTTCCAAGTTATCTTTCTATTATAAGCCCCACGTGAGCCGATTGCTAACTGGAATTCCTTCACTTATCTCTCCCAGTTACTTACCCCGCTGCCCTGTCTGATCCCTGTGTGACGCACCCTTTCTCAACATACAGACGTCCTTACACGCCATTAGCTGAACATCTGCGCATATACTGGGGAAATGTGTATTCATGTGCACAAAACACCCACACGAGGCTTTAATTGAATTCAAGGTGTAGTAATAATAGACAAGACAAAGCAACAGCCTCTTTGGTAGCCGAGAACTGTGCTATCATAACTCACTGCCAGCTTGGTTCTGTAGCTCCAAGTAGCAGCTTATCATTTATTAGTATCCCATCACACTGACTGTGTTGTATATTTGTGCCCTATCTCAGTTTAGCAGACTGTCTCTATGCTTTCCCCTTCCTCTCCTCCACCCACTTTTCTCTCTCACTGTCTTTTACCCCTGCAGTTTTGCCTTCTGGTTACTCCTTTTAGTTGCTGACTGAGACAGGATATGTTGCCAGCGCTGAGAAGACAAAACAGACCTCTACCACAAAAGACAAACAAAACACATCCTTAATAATAACATACATACACCATGCTGAGCATTTATATACACAGCATATTGAAACACAAAGCCGTAATATGAGAAAACAAAGTCCTTTCCGTTCTAACATAACTCATATTTTATCCCGACTTCATTTCATTTTCTTTCTGTGGTTGTGTTTTCAAATTTTCTTTAATTGTCTCCCTCTCTGTTCTTTCTTGTATGAGGAAACCAGACTGGAACTAGGTGACTGAGGAATTTAAAGTATTCCTCTTGCTGGCTGAGGAGGTTTGAAAAAAAGCTACAGGAGAGAGAGGAGAAAGGTTTCCGGCCTCTCGCTGAGGAAAGGCCGGGTGGGACAGAGACAGAGTTGGTCATTGCCTGAGGTAAAGGGGGTTTTGAAATGGGCTCAGAATCTAGTTTCAAGTATTTGTTCCTACCTGTCATGACTCAAGAGTGGTAGATATTATCCTAAGGTCCTGACCAGGAAAGTGTTTACACTGCATAGACCAAGACCTTCACCCGAATACCCACTGAAAATGTGACTTTGTGTTAACCCTGACAAGCCACGACACTAACAGGAATGGCTGGTTCTATACCAACCCAGAGTGCTACAATACATCTCCCTTAGATGACAAAATAACTCGATAATGTGTCGGGGATTTCAGACTGCAGCAGACTGAAAATAGACTCTTATTTTTGAGACAGCTGCTTAGAAAACAGGTGATGGAACTTGATCACTTTGTTACAACCACAATTAAGCCATAATGGACTGTAATGTGGATTTCCAGATCACAGACCTGCCGTAGGTCTGCCACAAATCAGAGGCACTAATTAAAGTAATGACTTAAATTGTGCTGGCTAAAGTTTTCTTGGGGATTTGATTTGAAACATGTAGGTTTATAATGTGTCTTGTGGTACTTTATTGATCTCCCTTCCCACTTGCCCCCCTGCAAGGGCAGGGTCAGAGCACAAAGTCAGGTAAAGGTCAGAGATACTGGAGCTTGTGCACTTGCTAACATGGGGCTTTAAACTTGGCTGTCCGCATTCACTATTTCAGAAGGACAAATGGCAATGAGTACACTATGTGCTAAGACAGTTGGTGCATAAAGGCAACAAAGTAGTTTAGGCAGTTAGGAGCTATGCGAGAAGACTTCACACAGGTACTTGGACATCACAGCTGAGTGTGTTAAAACATTAATCATCTCCCTCCTGTTCCACCCTACTGACAGCCATGGTTATTATCACACAAGCACAACATAAGCAGCTGTAACTCCTATAAATCTGGCACTTCAGTAGCATGCCATTTGTGTGAATGAACAGCATACCAGGTTGATAAGCCTAACAGTGAAAGGTCAAAAGTATCGTCACAACACGTGTGAGGAACAAGCACAGAAATGAACAGGAGAGGGGAAGACAAAGGTTGAGGAAAGAAGAGAAAGAGGAGATTCATGTGTGTACGCCCCCCCAAAAGAAACTCCAGCAGAAAAATAGAAAGGAAAGAGAGATAGGATGAGAACATAATAGGGAGTGATAGAGAAAAGCTGTGACAGGAATGTGAGAAGCAGAAATTATGAATCAGCAAGAACAGAAGACAAACACTGTGAATATAAGAGAATAAAAAGGAAGGAAGCAAAGAAAGCCAAGCTGACAGAGGAGAACTGGAGTCTTAGGAACAAGCTGACCAGCCTTGGCACATACTTTACTGCAGTCTCACAGTGAACAGTGTCATGCATTGTTTATAATAATCAGAAAACATTGACTTAACTAGATGTCCCTGATGTCAATCACTAGATCACTAATGACACAGGCACTGCACCCTTTGGCCACTAAAGCCACACAGGAATTTTCCACAAGGACTAAGAACCTTTGGATGAACTTAGTGCGTTTCCAGGATCAGGAACCAAATTAAATTTAGGGAACATTATTTTACCTCCCAAAAGGTCCATGCTTGGGGTGTAGTACTTTCAAAAAGTACAGGAACTTTGGGGGTTGTGCTTGTAGTGCTGATCATTTCTGAGTGGTTGAATACTTGACTTGTAGCATTTTATTAAAAAAAGAATTGCAGCCGTCTTTAGACCACGGTGGAAACACAGACAGTGGGCTGAAAGAACCTTGTAGGTCCTTGAACAGTAGTTCCTTGGACGAGTTGTAAACAAAGTGAAGCCATAGTAAAAGTTAGGCAGAACGCAAGTTGATTGTACAATCAGGTTTTGTAAATTATAATAATAAAGATGTTATTTCTGGACAAAAGAGGAAATACTACAGTGTATGCTATGGCTCTGTCCCTATTCATTAAGCGTTTAGTTTAGTGACTGGAGATGGTCATGTTTTCATTGCGCTAAGATGCAGAAAGTAGAGAGATTATACTGAACTCATTAGTTATTCCTTAACTTTAGTGATCACCAAAGAAAACAGGTGTTGAATCTCAGCCAAGAAACAAATAGTGTTTAACGTGCATACATACTGTAGAAAAAATGGTATACACCGATCAGCCATAACATTATGACCACCACCAACAGGTGAAGTGAAGAACACGCAGACGAGTCAGGGTGCCCATCCACCGTCTTAAGAACCTACAGTGGCCACCTACTTAAACATCGTTGCAGACCAAGTACATCCCTTCATGACAACAGTATTCCCTAATCACAGTGGCCTCTTTCAGTAGGATAATGTGCCCTACCACATTAAAAAAATGGTTCAGGAATGGTTTGAGAAACACAAAGATTAGTTTAAGGTGTTGATTGGTCTCCAAATTCCCCAGATATCAATCCAATCGAACATCTGTGGGATGTGCTGGACAAACAAGTCCGATCCATGGAGGCCCCGCCTCGCAACTTACAGGCCTTAAAGGATTTGCTGCTAACGTCTTGGTGCCAGATACCACAGCACACCTTCAGAGATCTAGTGGAGTCTAGGCCTTGACGGGTCAGGGTTGTTGGGCGACAAAAGGGGGACTTACACAATATTAGGCAGGTGGTCATAACGTTATGGCTGATCAGTGTAAGTGTGCAACATCCTGTTTCATCCTGTATTGCTGAGTTAATCATTACATACAATTTTCAGTAAGTGTGTTGCTCAAAAAAGAAAAACATTAAAGTGACACTTTTCCTGAAAATCTTTTTAGTTAGGAAGTTATTTTAAGCTCTGGCTGAGAAAATTCAATATTTTAAAATGATTGTGATGCACTTAAACAAGTGGTGTAACATTCTGGAGCAACACTGCTGTGTTTGGGAATAGTTAGGTCAACTAATTAAATTTAAATGTTCTCAATTGAAGATTTAACACTGTCACTTAACATATTTGACTAGAACAGATGGATGCACAAATACTAACCTTTGGATTTCTGCGCAGGCTCTTAAGAATATTTCTTCTTTTGGGATCCTCACTCTCCTCAATGGAGTTGTCCTTCTGGGCTCCTCCCTCATCTTGGCTAGCCTTGGGAGGACCCCCCATCTCGTCATCGCTGCCTATAGAGAAGCTCGTCCTAAAACTGCTGAACTTGCCAAGCCGTTTGGATCTGTCTCTGTAAAGCTTGGGCTTTACCCCAATCGCAGACAACTTTCTCCTGCGCTCCAGTGAGCTGCTATCAGCCTCGCTGTCTGACCCATTCCCCCCAGCACTCCCGTTGGAGTGACCTTTGTTGGCATTACGGATGGTGATAATCTTGCCCTGTGTGCTGTCATGAGGGACAGAGTAAATATTCTCCTCTTCTGTGGGTCGAGGTTTGCTCACAGCATCCATGGGCTCTGCATAGTCTGAGGGATCGTAGCCACCGTCACTACCTGGAGCCCAGGTGACAGCTTGGGGCAAAGAGCGACGGTTGGTGCCACCCTGCTGATCCATGTAGGGGCCGAGGTTAACCTTACGAACAGGTTTGGGTTTCACTTGTGGAGGAACCTTGTTGTTCAGCTTGCTCTCGAAGGTGCTAAGCTCAGAGATGACAGAGAACGTATCACTTGAATCCAGTTCTGGAATCTTGAAGCTTCCCAGGTGGGAACTGACACTACCATCCTCCCTTAGGTTAGGGCAAGGTGGTGATGGGTCGATATCATCCTCTGAATCCATAAGAATGTTAACTGGACTAGGAGAGCCACAGCGAGGGCTGAGGCTTTCATTGGTACATGCTTCAGCCACATTATCATACATGTGTGTAGCCTCAACAATTGTGCACTTCTCTACCACCTCCTTGAGGAAGGGTTGGAAAAGGTCTATCTTATGAAGACCCCCTACTACCCCGCCATGTCCACATATTACTGTGTTAAACCTGGCCTCTATTTCATGGGCCAGTTCCTCTCCCTGACTGACTTGCTCCTTAGCTGACTCTGAGTCTGACAGCTCCATCTGGCTCTCCCCTACTGCTAGCAACTGAACTGGGATGATGTCTTGGACCTCACACAGGAAAGCACATAATGTCTCCATAGAGGCCTTGCGGCGAGCAGAGTAAACTGCAATGTAGCCGTGGACAAGCCTGGTCTTGCGGAGGGAGAATGAAGAGTGGAAGGAGAGAAGTGACAGCTCAATATTCTGCCTTTGACCTCCTATACTGAAATCCAGCAAAACGGAGGTACCACTGCTGAGGCTGGAGGCAGGACGACAATGCTGGGGCAACACGAAGGGAGCAAGGAGCTGGTCAAGGTCATACGTGTCCCCACACATCAGGCACATGACTATCCTCAGGTCTGCCTCTAGCATTGGCTGGGGCTGCAAATCTCTGAAGGCAGTGGATGGAGGGGGTAAGGGAGGGGAGCTCCTCTCTATGCTTCTCCGTGATTCTAAGAGGCCCCTCAGCATCTGGTTAATCTGCTTCTCATTGACATTGCGCCCATAGCCTACGCCTGGTGAAGCAGGGTCTAGGTAAGCACACTGCAGCTTTCCAGCCACCTGCTGCCCTTGTTGGATAAGAGTCTGAGCTGTCTCCCCCCCAATATCTCCTATGGACCCCACCCCACGCTTCGTGACCAGAAGGAGGGAGAGTGGGATTTGGGCTAAGCTGTTTTCCCTTTCCCTTCTGCTTATAGTTGACTCCCTAAGCTTCTCTATAGAATCGACAACATAGGAGAGGGATTCCTTTGAGTTGTACAAACACAGGCAACCATGGGGTGTAAAGGTTGGTGTGTGGAATGAATTGACTGGGAGACGTACATTGCCCTCTATAGGACGAAGGGCTAACTCATACATCTTGCCATCTAACATGTACCGGTCATCACTGGTGCACAAGGCCCTTATCTCATTTGCCATCTCTCTGGCTAGCCCATCTTTCCCTAGGATGACAAGATTTATCCTTTCAGCCCTCCCCCCTTCTAGTCTTGAACTGTCTGATGATGGGTAGCGGGTAGGGAATCTGGAGGCCAGTATCTGCTCTATCTTACTGTCCACACAGTGGGGGCTATTGGGACAGGTGTCCTTTGTGGGGTGGTACACAAAGTGGATATGTTTTAATACCAGAGCATCCCTTTCTGCCTGTAGCTTCTGCAGGGCTTTAAACCTTTGCTCCTCACCCAACACCTCCTGAATGGCTCCCATTTTCTCTTTGCTTGGCTTTGCATCCACTTCCAGTTCATAAAAGAGCTCAGAGTATTCAAGAAGTAGTTCCTGAAAGTCCTCTTTGGCTCGGTCAATGATTTCCTTCTGGTGTTTGTTGTAGATATCAAGATATTCAGCCTCATCCAGCCACTGGTAAAAGTCCTCATTCATGATGAAGCTTCGGGCCTCCTCCCAGGGTTTCCCTGGTGTGATAAAAGGAGAGACACTTAGCTTCTCCTTGAACTCCCATCTCATTTCAGCCCGTTTGCGCTCATTCCTTAGCTGCTCCAGATGGGTCTCATAGATAGCTTCAGCTGCGGGGGTCTCCAGGAGGTCCTGGGGGATTCGATCATCCTCCATGTTATCAATGTGTGGTGTTGTCTCCCAAGGGGTGTCATCTAGTACTACAAACCATTGAGAGAAATCTCTCTTTGTCTCCAGGACTTTCTGAACTCCAGACCAGCTCAGGTGGTCTATCTCGTCCAACTGTGGTAACAGTACAGACAGAGCCTGTGGTAGTGTACTTAGATAGGCCTTCCTCCGTTTCTCTATATGCTCATGTTTCAGTCTATGGACATGCTGCTGGAAGAGCTTCTTGGCTTTAGCTGTCCCCTCAAGGAAAACATAGTCCTTGTACTCAGAGACAGACTGCATGCGGCGACTGACAGAGGGCCATGTCTCATTGTGGTTCTTCACAATCCGGTTGACCAGCCACTCATAGCGGTCTTTGGATGAGGCAATCTGTTGACTCTGCTGTTTGAGTGCCTCAAAGTAAGGAATTATTTTGGGCTTTCCCCTACTCTTGTCTATTAGCTGAACCAGTGTAAGAAAGGCTAGGTCAACATTGACATTAGAGCGTGCTGATGTTTCTACCACCTGTAGGTTCTTCTTGGCAAGGGCAAAGGTGTGTGAGTCTTTAATATAGCGCTCAACTCCTTCATCGCATTTGGTGAGAACCAGTACCACAGGTTTCTTCGTTTTAGCTAGTTGGTTGTACAGATTGGTAACAAACTTCATCTGGTCCTCAAAGCTACGGTTCATACCCCTACTAACATCCACACAGAGTAAGAAGCCATCCACCATAAGCTTGCCTTCAGGCATCTGTTTCTGCTCAAAGTCCTGCTCCAGCCCCAGCTGATCTGTGCAAAAGTACATCAGCTTCTCAGCTGAAGCCAGCTTGGTGGAAGCTGCCCTCTTGATGTAAGGCTGGAGCGCCGTGCTTCGGTGTGGCTGGAATGTCTGATCATCAATGAACTCCGTCTGCTCCACCACATTCATGCGACATTCTGGCCCCTCCTCCATCGTCCGCCCAGCCTCTCCCCAGAACAGGAAGTGGTCATTATTCACCACACGGCCTCCAAAGTCACTGGTGCTGAGAACAGAGGTGTGGTCTAGGTAGAAGTCATCTGCACTTGGCCGGACAAAGCGGTTACACAGGCAGGACTTGCCCACACCACATTGGCCTTTCTCCTTCTCAGTGCCAGACAGCCCAACCACAACCAGGTTGTAGGTGGGTGACCGAACATCTTGCTTTTTGGCCATCATCATCGCTGGCAGAGGCTCATCCTGCCATGCTGGCCGCTAGCTCTAGGGAGAGGAGAAGGCTGCCAAGGAAGGAGGGTTTCCATGCAAGAGGAGCTCACTGGGCTGGGGTCTCTCCCTGCATGATAAAAAGAGAGAGAATGGAGAGATATAATTAATCTAGACAAAAAAGAGTTAAAAAAAACATTCCAATGACAGGCTTTATTATTAGAGAGCTATTGAGTCTCTCATTTAAATTCCTACTGCATGCCTATGTGCTGTTAATAATGTTTAATCTGTGATCCTATTTCTCCACTGAATGTTTCCTGAAAAGATTGAGGTCAGTGGCAAAGCTGCTGGAATACTGCACATTACTTAACCCAGCTGTAGCTCAGTAAAGGGCATTTTCCCCCCATTTAACTCATTTATTCTTTTACTGCCAGGACTGCACTGCTAACAGTGGTGCCTTCCACGTTTCATTCCTATGTTTGTCAATGTGTGTTTCGGCTTATTATCTGACATCTCACAGCAGTAGAATATGGTTGTGTGGGGTTTTCACTATCGTGGAAAACAGACACATGAATGTGCACACACACACCACTCCACACACTTGTGAAAACAGGCCCACTAAGCTCCCTGCCCCCCATATGAAAGACACACACAAGAAGATGAAAGCAGATAAGTGTTCCAGAGCTAAAGTTACTAATTGGCCAACTAGGGAAAGCCATCTGCATTTTAAAAGGCTGCACTGCCTGTTGGCTGACTCGTCTCCTTCAAAAACATGTTTTCCTATGTTTTTTTACCAAACAGAACAGAGTTGGCATATATACTATCACTAATGTCTCTCATTTACCTATAGAAGATGCAAAAAAATTTGTGCAGTGCTGTCAAGAAATAGCGCATACACCTAGGAACATACATAGAGGTTTAGCTGAGTGGCCAATCTCAGTATAATTTATTCAGTCAGTAGATCAATCCTAAAAATATAGAGAGTGAGGACGAGGGGTGGGGGATACTCTTTATGGAATGGCCCTCTTTGACAGCATAATTTGTAAGGAACAAAATCTACCAAGACAGCCAGCACACAGACTCGCAGTATGAGACCACCCCCTCCATGTCATAACTGAGGCGTTAATGTAGTAAAACAGACATTAAAACCACTATTCATCCTGAATAGCATCGTTTGACAGAGAGCACAAAAGTAGACAAAGCCTTTATTGCTGCTGAATTGAGTTTGTCAGACAACAGAGAAGGGTGGTGCGCAAAGATGAACTTCAAAGTCCAACACTGCTACACCATAGGGGTAGACAATGAAAAGGAAATGGTAGGAGGAGTAAGAAACTCACTACAGCAGAGCACACAGTAAATAAAAAGCAACTTCATACCTGCATGTATCAACTGCTGCATATAATGCATAAGTATATAATGGGTTTTATTTGGAAAGCTAAGTGCCACAAATCGAAGTTTAAAGCTGGCAGTTATGGTAAAGCCTTGGAACCCTGAGTTTCACTAAAACAAATTCCAATCAGCCAGTGAATTAGCACAACAGAGGCAAGCCTTCCCCAGTACTTCACCAGGTGTACAACAAAGTGCCAGCATAAAAAGGAATCAATATCAAAAAGAATGTCTTGTATTTTGATAAATGTAGAGGAAACATACATGAAAAATGTATCAAGGCGACCAGAGATAGACTCAGTACATGTAATAATAAAGCGTGGTGTGCTCAGACAGACTTTCTGGTCAGAATTATTGAATAGCTAATAAGATTAGCTAGGTTAATTCATGGTCTTTTCTTTCTGGACTCTCTTGTAAGTATGTTTACTGCATATTTGCTTGTGTGTGTGTGTGTGTGTGTGTGTGTGTGCGCCCGCAAACCTGTTTATCAATGATTTCTATTGTGTGCATCCATATCTGTGTTAAGTCTGTGATCACCGAGCACATTCAGTTGGAAAGTATATAGCCTTGACTAGATGTGAAGAACTGCAGGTGTCATATCTCTAGAGCTAAAGTCAGCAAGTTAAAAGCGCACCTGTGTCCTGACCTAGTCATGTTCACATTACAGACCAGACAGCTACAGCTACAATCAGCCACAAAAAAACATAACCTGCTGCCCCTGGATGTGGTCCACTGACTAAACAGAACATGTAACCACCCAGCTAATTATCTTTTTTTTATTTTTTATATACTGTATTTACATGATCCCCTCCTGTGCTACCCACTGGTCAGGTCAGTGATCACAGACAATAAAATATAAGACCACATGTGAAATCCATTCCATATGAAGTCCAATAAATACATCTGATATATAGAGGAGCCAATTTATCAGTGGTTCCTAACTAGGCCTTTTTATCATTTATTGTATTCTAAATTATATATTTTCTATTTAGGTCAACCAAAAGGGATTCCAGGTAGGTTTGTGAGCTCTGCTATTGCAAAGGTTGCTGTGAACTGCATCTCTGTACAGAGTGAACTGTTGTGACATGCTTTGAAGTAGCTGCCAACCGAGCTGACAGAGGGTGTTAGATACGATACATATACGTATGGAAGCCCTGGGGCAGACCTATATTAGCACAAAAGACCTATATGAGCGTACGTGAGTTTTTTTTATCCTATATAACAATGTGGTGATTATGTGTGAAAATGGTCATGTTTGTGACCAGTTGTGAGAGTGTCTGTATCAAATAAGGTTTAAACAGACAGCTCAGAATTCAGGTTTAAATTACGTGAGAATGCAATTGTATAGAACACAGCAGAAACTTAGAATGGAAGAAAATAAAATGCCTCCTGAGACTGACTGCCATGCCCAAGCCAACCTGACAGAAACATCGGATATATATGACATTACAACTGCACAATTCAGCTTGTTTCAACAGTCTGTCTACTGTCAGTCTAAGTGCAGCTTACACAATAGATCTAGTGTTTTAGGGAATACATTTCCTCTTTCCGCAGATCTATAAAGACACCACTGCCTGAGCTCAACTAGCCCTAGTGCAGCAGTCCAGTTGCAAAGCAGTCTCGTTCACCCTGAGGCCTCAGGTTGAACTGGGAGACTGTCTGGTGCGCATGTCCAGCTACATACCACAGTCTCTGGGCAGAGGCAGAGATACGTTAGGGCCTGCGTTGCATCTGCCTCTGACCCTGAAACATGAGGGTAAGCAGAAAAGGAGAGAGAGAGAGAGTAGTAGGAAGTGGAAGAGATGCAGGAAGGAGGGGAAGGCATTGGTGGGTGGGAGGTTATTGCACACGAAGAGGACAGGGGTATAGAGAAGAATGGGTATGAGGGGAAGGGGAGAGAGGTCAGTGGCCTGGGTCATGTGAGCCGCACATTGGAATCCCCTCATGGAAGAGGGGAAGGGCGTGGTGAGCCTGGGATGAGTTAAGGGTCAGGGTCTGACCTGGCACATTGCTCTCCCGCTGCCTAATCACAAACAGCACTACAAGCAGGACATACCCAAATACCACATCTCCATTTCCCTGTTGCTTTATCTCCTTCCTTTCTCTTACAAGCATTTACCAATCTATTGCTTTAAAACAGTCAAAACAGACAAGAGCGCGATCTCGCCTTGAATGAACCAACCCTTTTAAGGTCACTGACTGTCTCAAGGACAAGAGAAGCCGAGGAGGATAGGATGCATCTGTAGGGTTATGGAGTGTAGCCTGAAGCTAATGCTAGAGCGACAGGGCGTGAAGTTCAACATAACACGTGCTACAAAGGGCAACAGGGAAGAGGCTGTATTCACTGCCCATGAGGAGAGACCATGTAGCCTTCACAGGGTTGCAGCATTCCTTTCATTACAGAGCAGAGAAGAAGAGTTAGCCAGGTAGTATCGCCCAGGAGTTTGAAGTAGTTTTCAGTCAGGCCTGTTTTGATATACAAAAAAATCCTTATCGCTTTGACATGTTGGCCTAAGTGGAGAGCGGACATGAAGTGAATGAGATAACCATGCGTGTAAGCTGGATCTGAGGGGGTCAAGAAAAGAGGTTGTGAGGGAACTTATAAATGCTGTGTGGAAGTGGAACACTGCAGCGTAAAAGTTGAGTACTTTGTGGACGACAGCAGAAAGGATAGATTTTTCTAATTTAATACAACTGAGGGACTAATACAATTCCAATATGTGTGGGGGTGCTTAGAGATATGCAAATTATCTTTTTCAAGTAATTCCCTAAAACAAGGAGGAAACTATCAGATATTTCTTACTGAATGCCGTGCAGTTCAGTTAATAACAGATGCTGTAAGCGAGGAAGTCTGCTTGCATGGTTTCCCAGCAAGCCCTCTGGATGTACAGTATTATACACTTAGGAAGGCTGGGAGTTGACAGAAACAAAGGTCATGAAATAGTCATGAAGCAGTGTGATGGTGATGATGATGACAGAGGCAGCAGGGAAAAACTCTATCCCCCTTATTCTCTAAAGACACAGGGCTGGCTGGCCCTCCCTTTGCTTCAGTCCAAAAAATGTTTTTCCGTCTTTCTGTGTGATGCAAGTCTGCAATCAGCTGTACTTCCGCTCTCCTCTCCCTTCTTATTTTGCCATCTCTGGTGCTCTCACCCACAACATTATCCACATCATTTAGATTTCCCATCGCCATTCGTCAAGCCTTTTTTCCCCCCATTCTAACTATTCTCTGGCTCCATCCCTCTCTCCCACACTCTTCCAACCCCCTTCGTCTCCCCCTCTCTGGAGACTTGTTGTCCATTAGTTAGAAACTAGGGTTGTGGGCAGGGGATGGGGCGGTGGGTGGATCCTCACACTGATACTACTTCCTGCTCATGCTGTGCTCTGTCACAAGGCAAGGGTATAAACGCACAGATGAATGTACAGAATAAACACAGGGGTTATGAATATGACATGCACGCTGATATAGACTGGTACAAAAGAGCATAATGCAAATAAATAGTGCATAACCACTAAGCACACATAGGCATGAGTGTTAAACACTTACTCAAAGTGTGTGTGTGTGTGTGTGTGTGTGTGTATATGTATATATATACACATATATAGATATAGATGTGCAGACATAGAAACGCATATGTCCATGAAGGAAAACCATATCTTGTGCACTTTTCTGCAAATATTATCCGTACATGTTATTTATTCCACACCCGTCTCTTATGTCTTAGGTTCTTATAGTCTCAAGTGCAACTGCCATGTAGCCAGGCCCTGACGCGTCGCACCAGGCTCTCAGCTTTAAGTTCACCACTTCCTTTCTCCGCATGGCACTGCAGAGATAGAGGACCAGTTACGGATTGACCCCCCTTAGGAGAGAGGTGGACAGACAGACAGACAGAGGGAGGAAGGATGCAGGATAAGAGAAGAAAAAAAAGAATAAGAGGGACAAATACCATAAACAAACACTCTTGTTGACTAACTCAGTCAACAATTGAGAATGCAGGCTATCGGGAATAAGACAGAAGGAGCAGGGCAGGGAAGACCACGCAGCCTAATCTTAAATTCAAGACTATAACTGAACAGTTCGAGGAGCGGAGACAGAGGAAATAGCAAGGTTTAAGTCAGATAAAGAAAGGATCTTGAAAGAGTGCCTATTTAGAGAGTGGAAGGAGAGAGCGAGAAGGGCGGAGAAGGAGTGTGTCACTGTGGTTTAACCTCTTCAACTGTGCCAGAAGGCCTCACTGATAGCACAGCTAAATATAATGTGCTGGAAACATGGACAATGACAGCTATGAATTTGAACTACCACAATATAAATCCACTCTTACAAACATGAACACATACACGCACAAGTATTTACAGTGTGGTACCCTCTTCAACGATAGGTCATTTCACTCCAAGCTGACAGCAAGCAAGTGAAAGTAAGACGCTACAGTGTTTCTGCAGCCAACTTAGCTAACTGGAACGCCAACTCTATGACCTTCACACGAGTTTGTTGTGCTATCTTTGCTTTTAGTCATGAAAATTTCTTCTAAAGATCTTCCTTTGTTCACTTTCACCCAAGATAATGATTCATTTTCTCAGTGATGCTGACAGAGCTGGAATCATCAGTTGATTTGCGCAGTGACTTTGTTTGAACGACTCACAACAGCAAATGAATGGGTTAATCGTTTAAATCATTTATCAAGCAAATGTGCAGAGAATTTCTGCTCCTCAAATGTGAGGCTTTGCTGCTTTCCTCTGCTTCATATAATCGTAAACTGAATTTTGGTTTTGGGCAGTTTGTCCGACAAAACAAGCAATTTGGAGTTGGGCTTGAGGAACGTCTTGGATGATTTTTATTTGATACATTTTGCAATTAAGAATATAATAGACAAAATTCTCAGTAGAAATGAAAATAATCACTAGTTGCAACTCTATTAGCTTCAAAATGCAGCTCAACTGTCTTGGACATGTTGAAATCTGCACTTTCAACATGCATACATACATCAAAACTTTTGCAGCTGAAATTCCCTACTAACATAAACAACAACAACAACAACTGTTGCTGTACACGCACAGTCAAAAAGACAAACCTGTGTGTTCCTTTGGCAGAAAAGCTAATCTGTGGGCCTCTAGTCTCCCTCCCACTTAATTCCCTCTGCCAGGCATGAAGTGCCTTACTCCTCATTTCTTGCAATGCCCCGTGGCCCTGGTATAATTCTCCCTATATTTCCTGTTTCTATATTCCTCATCTTAGCATCCGTCTCTGCTGTGCTCCATCTCGCTCTCTCAGCTCCGTCTTCTCCTGCAGCAGTACCTAACCTCGCGGCCCAGCCCCTGTCAGGCTAGCAGACAGTCTGCTGGTAACATTAGCATACATCTGATCCCTGCTCCCCTGCTAGAAGGCTTGTCAGCATCAGCACAACTGTATACACACATTCAGACATCCAATACAGCTGTCCTGTCCTCCCAGCCAAACTCGATACAACAGCACAAACAAACAGCTGCAACACAGACAGATATAGACCGTACGCAAATATGTCCAATGCACTCAACAGGAGGGGGCGGGGGACATGCTTGCATAATTTACACACATACACACACACACACACACCAGTTTTGTTGTTAAATGTGACAGCACTTCGCTCTTTTCTTAGAAGAGTGGGGTTGGGTGGCGGTGGGTCTTCAACCCCAGCTGTAAATCTTCCAACTGAATGAGCCTCCAATTCTAACTGCTGGTGTAATTGGTTTGACAGTAATTGTGTATGTGTGTGTGTGTGTGTGTGTGTGTGTGTGTGTGTGTGTGTGTGTGTGTGTTTGTCTCATTTGAGAACTGTGGGGGGGGGCCCCTTATCTTTTAATACCAAGGGCCGGATGTCATTTGAGGACTATGTTCACACTTTCAAACAAAACCTCAGTCTTACATTTGTCTGTGTTAATATACATGTTCATGTCTTGGTGCATTAGTGTAAACTGAAAATTGCTCCCAGCACACGCTCTCCGTTTACAAATAGGCTCAGACTGTGCAGAATAGATTTCCTCAATAAAAAGAGCCCATAAACCAGAAAAGGAGTTGTGTTCTCATCGTGCTAAAGGAATAGTGCAGCTGAACAGAACCATCTTTAATAACTGCATAACTATCGTAGATGGATGTGCTGTGCACTTTGACCCCTGGGTGGAAAGGCTTCACGCAGTAAGAGAATGTCTTTATCAGACAAATAATACTACATTTGCTAGATTTTCAATAATTCAAATAATTCAACTTATTCAAGAACGAAATTCGACTCCCAGACAGAGAAAAACATCCACATAACATACTATGATTTGTGACAGACAGATCAACTGCTGACTTTACCTTCAATTTAATTGTCATTATTAACCCATTTTCAGTGGAGCACTCATCCCTAGCTACAGTGTGGGCCTAATCGATGTGCGCAGGTTTTCCAGATGGTGAACGAGACGGGATACCTGCGCACACACTGGCAGAGCGATGCTGCTGCCACCAGAGTTTCATTTTCATCACTTTACCTACCAGCTGGGAGTTTTGACTTCCAAAACGCCAAAATATACACAACCATATTTCATTTGCGTTCATTTAGATGTCGTCGGTACCCCAGTAGCTAGAAAAGTTCTCTATTTGGCCTTTTAATTATAAAATTATGATCGGGCACAATTAGCAATAGCCTTTGTTCTTGTTATACATCGTTACATATCAAATAGAGAGACATTAATAACCTGGAGCACCTGCTGAAACTTCTCAGCCCAGATATATTACATTAAATAATACAGGATTCAGCACTATCAAGGCTTTTACATTTGAATATTTATTACTCTGATGTTAAAGCAACGCAATAATTTGCCTCCTGATCAGCACTCAGAATATAAGGATCCATCTGGACTTTTAACCTTAAGGCTTTGTATATAATCAGGTGTTGTGACCCCTACAGGGAGATCTTACATCAACCAGAGATCATCCAATCCGACAGATGGTCATCACACACACACACACACACACACACACAAACACACAAACACACACTCACTCACTCACTAACAGCCTCCCCAACACCTACACCATATGCTCCAACGGAGATACGGCACGTTCTCATCTCAAGCATTCACATGCCCTCTAACTCGCCTGCTCTGCTTAAATAGCAACAGTTTATATAAACTATGTTTTAAAAACAGTAGTTTTTTTCTTCTCTTCTTCAACAAGAGAAATGTTCCGGCGCTGCTGATTCTTGAGACCAATTAAATCTGAACATATCAGAAATGAAGGAACAAGGATGGACCAAGAGGGAAATGGAAGATAATATAAACCAATTTCTAGAGAATGCTGGAAAGCGTAAGCTCGGGAACTAGTGTTGGCTGTGAAAACAGCGTACGCCAGCGGCTACGGTACCACACTGCGAGGCCGTGAATGCCAGGCTGTATATGGTTTGTTCTTGGCATGTTCTCATGTAAGGAGCCCCGGGTGCTAATGGGCTGGCCTGAACGGCAGTATCCTTATAGCATCATCGCAGCCTGCCAGTAGCGCAACAAGTCTAGTCAATAGGTGCCACTTCCACTCGCATCTCCAGTCAATCTTCTCAATTCTTCCCAGCTCTGTGGAAGGCTAATAAAGCAGCCAGCAGTAATAAAAAGGTACACCTGGACACTGCACTGCCAACTGGTTTTGAGAAGGCTCACAATAGTTGTATACAGAACTTCCCAATACTGTCTTTGTTTGTGTAATTAGTTTTTCATTGTACCAACACTTTTTGTACAAAACAACCGATCGACTGAGCTGGTGATGGTGGCGAGAAAAGGCTTTTTTATAATAAAATGGATTTGAAAACTACAAATGGCTTTTGAAGGCTTGTATTGTTTATAGACAGGGGACTAAAATTGTGATTTTTATTTTTCGTGGCTCAAACAAAAAGAAACTTTTTTTTCCATCAGTAAAGGCAACCTGTCAAGCTCTTGGGTGTCCCACGCTATAAAAGAAAAAGATGAAATGAGCCAACGAAAAGCACGAAAGTTTGTTGGATGTGGATGTATCGCGAGGGGGAGGCGAGCGACTGAAATCATAAATGAGGCAATGAAAAATATTATGAGAGAACAAGAAGAGTTTCCAGCAAAGTGAGGGAAGAAGGGGAGAGCGAGAGAGAGTGAGTTCGCGTTGGGGGAGGAGAGGAGGAGGTTAACACAAGCAGCTTCTGGTAAGTGCTTAGCACTTGCGGTTGGCTAATGGTACACACAGACAGGGCTACTTTACGATCACTCATCTGCACTTCTTGCTGCTGCCGCCCTGACAAGCCTCAACATGAAAGAAATAAGCCCCTGTTAAAAGGGATAGACAACCACTTTCCCGACTCCGTTGCCCTCCACCTTCCCTACAGTTGTCTCTGCTGCCGTCAATTTTTATGTTCCCGTCATTTCTCTTTTGAAATTGTTCTCTCATCACTTTTTGCTCTGTCATTGTGTGACCCATCAATACTCCTCGCCATCTAAAAAGCACAGTAGCATCATGCCACATGTCCGAGGAACAGAATAGCCTTAAGGAGGGAGACAAGTGCTTGAGAAACAAACACATACCCCTAGATTACCCAGTGAGGCCACTAAAAGAAAGGATGACATGGGGGGGGAAGAATGAAGAGCCCCAGAATGAAGTGGAGGACTGCTGCCAAAGATGGGTGAGTCACTGCAGAGAGAGAAAAAAAAGCTAATGATACAATTGAAAACACCTGAACCTGCCACAGTGTAAATTAAAGATAATGACTTTTTACTGGTTGCCACAGTAACCAACTGTTGGCACAAAGGCAGATGGCTACAGAGCATTACCCCCACCAACTTCCGTCCTCCCTCCCTTCCCCTCTTCCTCTATCGCTTTCATTTTTTCCAAGAGCTTCACTCTCTTTCTGCCCTCCTGCGAGCTCCACCAAAGCGCAATTCATACACGGGCAATAGAAAGCCAAACTAATAAACCGTTTCCATGCCTTAAAAGCCTCTAACCAAAATAGCCTCCACTTTGTATCTTCTGTGACAAGAAATAAACCAGATCCAGGTGCAGAGATGAATGAATGACATGGGAAAAGTGGCAAGTAAGCTGATATATATAGTATAGTATATCTCCCGCAGTCTAATCTAGCTTGTAAGCTCCAACAGAGCGTGCATATGTAAACACATCACCTTTTAGCACTCTTAAACCAGCGCATGTGGGAGTGTCACCTCCGAGCTCCTTCTGCAGTCTGAGTGGAAGAAGCTGACAGGCTCTGGGGCAGCTTGTCCAGAGGTTACAGGGGTTGTGCTTGGTCATCCATTTTAAATCAGTCTCCAGACAGCCACACAAGCGCCATTACAGCTCGAAATGTTGCTGCTCTGCACTGATCTGCCTGCAGCTGCAGCAGTATTACAGCCCAAGGCCGAGCTCTGCCTGCGGAGGCTCACTTAGTGGTGTCCACTGCCCAGTTGGTCTTGTCTACATCACAGAGGAATACAGCCTTTGAGGGTACGAGTCAGCTTTTGCCACAGTGAGATAAACACTTTGCAGGGTGCAGGCTGTTTTGTAATGTAGTCCTTGTGAATGTACGACTACAAAACTACTTCTTTAATATTTTCATACATGCATGGTGATTCTGTGGTAACTGGAGCACTGTGAATACACTCGTTCTCATCATCATTTTGCTTGTACTTCTGCTATGGGAAATACAAGTGAGAAGACAAGAGAAATACAACAATAAATCATAGTTGTGATCACTCTACCAATGGATTTATGTTATCACAATAGGTCTTAATGCCACAACATGATATAGTCATGAGGGGAGCACTGATTGTAAGATAGAGATATTGAGGAAAAGGAGAGACAGCACAGGCAGAAATTGTATCACATACAACTCTGTCTTTTTCACTGATAAGGACATCAAAAATCAGGTTTTCTTAAAGCATATATATCTTGTTAACTTGTTATTGGAATGCAGAAACTCATTCATAATATACATATTTTACTTTTGGGCCTGTTTGCTAATTATGGAGGTAGAGCCATGGGGGCAGTTAGCTTAGTTTTACATAAAGACTGGAAGCAGGGGGAAACAGCTAGTCTGGCTCACTTGTTGTTTTTTTTATCATTTCTGTTTGCGTACACATTAAACAAACAAGAGTGTTAATTATTAACTTTAAAGATGCCAGTGAGTATATTTTTGAAGTTTGGATAGAGCCAAGCTGGCTGCTTCCCCGTGCTACCAGTCTTCGTGCTAATGTAAGCTAATCACCTCAGATACAAGAGTGGTATTGATCTTCTCATCTAACTCTTGGAAAAAAGGGGTATTTCCCAAAATGTCTAACTATTCATCGAACATTGCATTTATCTTATATACAGTATACCCTTCTGAACAATTTAATGAGACCACATTCAATCTAAATAGGCCTAAGATAGTCAGCCAAGTCAACAGTTATTTTCTCTTGAGCTAGAGAGGGTCTGTCCCCTCCCATAAATCACCAGCGCTCACAACAGTAGTCTGGACTGGAAGTCTGGATCTGTAAAGACTAAGAGGTTATAGCCGGAGAGGCTGCAGAGTAGAAAGGAAGTCTGGAGCTGTACTCTGCAATGCTGTGCAATTGTTATTTGTGATAAATACAAGAGCAGACCACAAACACAGATGTAGCCATACAGGGGGGTGGCAGATCGATTTTGACCTCGGTTGACCTCATCCTCCTCTTCGTTTCTAAAAGTTACATGTGTGCAATATTATTATTATTTTTCTCAAACTAGTTTCTATGCTGTGCCTGCCCTGCTCCCTTCTCCAGGCCCGCAGGAAGAAAATGTCTCAGGAAAAGGCAGGGGGTGAGAATTAGACCATTCTCTCTGCTGAAACAGGAAAGAAACCAGGTTGGGTTTTAAAGCAGTTCTCCTGGCTCTAATCCAAGTTTTACCCCCTTACCTCCCACCCCATGAACACACACACAATTAAATTCCTCTACTTATTGATGATGCCAAGTCTATTCCCTTCCTCTCCCCACCCATCCCTTCTTTCCCCTCTGATTGGCACTGCTGCTCCTCACTACCTCATATCCCAGGGTTTTCGTACGAGCCCACTGGCCAATCAGGTTAGCTGATATGGTTCCAAATTCTGTCTGACATCACAGGCCAGAAGGAGGCAAAGCAATCATTCATTCTGCTTTTGGCTCTAATACCCTGTCTCTTTACAGTATATATAGTGTATGTATACACAGATACATGCGTTAAACTAAACGTGAGTTTTCTTGTAACATAAAGAGCATATAAGCAATTACAAAATGGTTTATAACACACTATAATGTAACTGGAGTAAGTGGGCCTTGAGTGTTCTTTTTAGCTTTAGTTTAAACCTTTTTAAATGAATATCTTCAAGGTCATCATTCATTGACTGTTTATACACCAATAAAGGATGTTTCGTAGTAGAAGATATAACTGCTAACAAATTACATTCATAAACACTTAAATTTGTCCTTTTATCTGCTGAAAAAATGACAATGTGTTGAAAACTATGTATCAAGTATTTATATATTGCTCATAAATGCTAAACAGGGGGGTTGAAGTAAAGTGTTGCCAATTTGGTCTTTTTCAACAGAAATAGAGACAAAAACAACGATGTTTTGAAAAGCATGATGACCCCATGACACTATCGTGACTTGCAGAAATGAAACCAAATAATAGTTTCTGAAACTTCCCAGTTTCTGAAACTTCTGATGTTTCCCTTCATCATTCTGAGCCAATATTACTGCAGCCTCTGTACATGAGAGACTTTCAAATGCAACACCAGTCTCTTTAAGTGCTGACGTCATCTCACAAAAGGCACACAAATGCGCACACCCAGCTAGGCATACCATCTTTAAGCCTTTCTAATCCTTGATCTCAGACGGGAGGGGGCCACTCACACAGACACACACACCCCACCTGTCCCCCTGAAGATGCTAGACTGTCTATTGATGAGCACAGGCTAAGGTCATTACTGTGATTGTCGTGTGAAGGTAAAGAGGGATTATTTTGCCAGCGTCCACTCAACCCACATCAGGAGACTTAACGTTTTCTCTTTTGTCTTTATCTCTCCCTCTTTCTCTTACAATCTCTCCGGCTCACTTTTTTTCGTTTTCTTTCTCCCTTGTCTCCATGGGGATTTGAGCAGAGAGAGAGAGAGGGAGGGAGGGAGGGAGGGAGGGAGGGGCGGAGGTGTGAGCCAGTCAACAAGTTTCAAGTTTATATATATATAAAAAGAGATAAAGGAAGTATGCGCGAGTTGCATGCGCAAAGCCGACAGGCACAGTGGTCACAAATGACCTTGAGCGAGCTCATTCATAAAGCCAACCTACATAGCAGGGGGGCACAATCCAACATCCAAGAGTGATAAAATCTGTTGGGGAGCGGATATAAAAGACCAGGGCAAAAAAGGAATAAACGAATTAAGTCAGATAAAGCCTTGTTCCTATTGCGCTCTGGAGACTTGCTGCCATGGTGGTAGAAAGGGGAGAGAGGAAGAGAGAGCTTTAGAAGTGAGTGAAGGAAAGAAAGGAAAAGCGGTGAGCTGAGTCACACACTGAAACTTGTTACTACAGCTATTCACAACTTTATTACAGAGAACAGATCAATTTACAATAGTCTATAAAGAAGCCAGAAACATTTCTCCAACTTTTCAATGAATACACATCTTTGATTTAAAACAATGTAACTCCATTTCCCTTCATAGTTTCCAATAACCTTTAAAATCCTTCAGTGGCTCCCGCGCATGGTAGCAGCAGCAGACTGCTCCTGGATCCCGTCCCACAATCCACTCTGATGTTTAGCTTTTCAAGTGAGGCTCTTGCCTCAGTAGAAACAACCTATGATGGAAGCTAAATCAAACTCTTGGCACAATCAGGGGAGTATGATAATGAATGAGCAGAATTAAATGAGAAGAATTTAAAGACAAATGACAAAGTGAGGAACGACGAGGCCAATTTAAACACAATCTGACATTGTCCAGACTTGTAAATATTGCCCTGTTTAAATAAATCAACTATTCTTTCTCCACTGCTCATTATCCCCTATCCCTTCATCTTCCCATTAACTGACCTGTCAGGCTGTCTGTTTCTTGGCTGCTCTATACAATGACATGTTTACCTCCAGTCATTTTCCCATTTAGATCCCTGAAGAAGCACAGGGAGGTGAGATCGTGTCTCTGTGTGTCCAACAATAACATAAAGCCTTTTCTGTAATTTTGTTATCATCACCTGTGTCGCTAAATGAAAAATAAACATTGGAACGAGTTAGTTCAGTCTGATTTCTATCATCCTTGAAAATTAACAAGGTACGGAGTGAAGGGAGTAAAATGACAAGTATCCTGCATTGTAATGCAAGTGTCAGGTAGTATCACGTGTATCAAGCCATCCTTCTTCTGCAACAATGACACCCTAGTACAATAAAATCCAAGGACATTAACAGGATGATGAGAACATGAAATAAGGTAAGCACACAGAGTCTTGGGGTTTGGTATTGTAGGAAGTCATTTGTGTTGCCTCTTCAGTTCTGTTTGATGGTTCTCAGTATTTTTGCTAATCTAAAGCTGCAGTCAAATGAATCATATAGAGGTAGTACACAATTAAGGCCTACCTGTTCTCCAGACACAGTTTGGAGTGTAGGCTGTTGCACGGAAGCCAAGAAGCAGAAAAGTCAGTTTGCTACAACCACACCAGTTTGGTTTCACAAAACTACGTCACACTGCTCACTTACATCTCCATCACAGCAAGACAGAAAGTGGTTGCTTTGCAGAAAGTGGCTGGCAAACTCTGTAAGCCTGCCTCTATAGGACATGGATCTACATTGATGAGGAGTTTCACTGACCTGGACTTCTACACAGAAAACATTCAAAACACACCCAGCACTTTCCCTATACTCAGAGTGATGCCATAAACCCAACTGTTTATGCACAGTCATGTTATACGCTCATTGGGTCTCCTAGAAACCAGAACCCATTACCATAACACAGTTTCATATAGTGCTGTCTACATATGGGTAAGCTTCCACAGAAAATGTTGTCAGTAGTAGACAACTGCACCATTTCTTCAAATGCAGAATGCAAATAGCTCTGAACACATCGCTTTAGTGCCGAGACAGAGAAAACATACCTTAAGCCAAGATGGTGCCGTCCCAGATTTGACTGGGCTTTGTCTAAACTGTGGCCAATGAAGCAAAAACTGTGCGATCAGTCAAACCTAACTCACAACAACAGTCTTTCGGAGCTTGAACAGTTGGACACAAACAATCACTCTGAGAAACAAACAAATGATGATTTGAGAGGAGTATTCAGAATCCACACTTTTGAAGCACACTTGGATTAAACAAACAGACTTTCTTTTTAGCTCAGGCATCGCATATATACATATTGCATTGTAAAGGACTAAAATTTACATTTAGCCTTTATAAAATATTGGAGTTTCTTTTAGAGGGAACACCATGAGTAAGTAAAACTGACTTGCTAGAGTGGATGTGTGTTAAATTGGGTACAGCATATGCTTAGAGTTATCAAATAGTCACACCTGCTATTGTAAGTGTTAGGTCAAAATAGGGCCACGATACTCCCATAAGGTTTCGAACGTTCACTTCCCATCCGAGAACTACCTGCTTCTACACCCACTAAACACAAAGCACAACCTGATTCATCTGCATAAAAGCACAGAGGAAGGCATAACATCTCTACAACTCTCCACAGAAGTGTGTGTGTGTGTGTGTGTGTGTGTGTGTGTGTGTGTGTGTGTGTGTGTGTGTGTGTAATGTGGTGCACAGACGCTCCTTGTCTTCTAAAAGAGATCCCAGTGGGACCACTATGCATGTATTGAACAGCATGGGGGGGAAAGAAAGACTCCACACTCAACTATGGGTTTTCTGGTATTACACACCATCTGTAAACCATACAGGCAGTCTGCTGGAAGGCACACGTCACCGTATCATGAATGTGTCCGGAGGCAAATTATTCGGCTTCTGCTTTGACAGCGTTTTCTCAGAGCCCAGTGCTCACTCTTACCGACTGCAAGCCAAAGACACACACACACACAGACACAGACACGGACACACACACACACACACCTATCCATGCAAATGAAGACAGCACAGCTATTTTATCTGGTGCAGAGGATGTGGGTCTGGTGCAATCAGATGTCCACACAGGTGCATGTCTGAACAACGAGGAGGTCCATACATGGACTCAAATGCCGTACGTGTTAACAACTTGTTCATGCACATATGGCGCGTGAACATCTCAACATCCTCTAACATGACAATTGTTTAATTCAAGCCACATTAACACAAAACCCACCCACGCTTACTCTCTCTGCAGACACACCAAACGTGTAGCGCTCGTGGTATAATAGGAGAACATGCAGCATAAAGACAGCACAAAGGCAGCTGGACCTGACTAGTGACAACACACCCATTAATCACCATGCCCCTCGAGACTCTACATCCCTCCACAGTGACAGCAGTCAGCAGAGTGCGCACGCGCACGCACACGCACACACACACACACACACACACACTCATGCAGTTGTGTTACAACAAGCACAAACGCACAGCATACAACGGCCCATGTCAGCATCACCACCTTGTGTGTTGTGTGTGTGTGTGTGTGTGTACGCGCTTGTATTCACATATATTATTCATCTGCATGCGAGCACATGACCAAAGTGTCTCTGGTAGGAAAGATAAGGGGCTTCTTTATTTCAGTCTTTCGCTTGTGTGTGAATGAATGTGTGCAAGTGTGTGTTCTTCCAATTGCCTATCAAATAGACCATTTGTTAAAGGGGAGGAGTGGAAACATATAGAGATACCAATGAAGGAAGCAAGGGGGGTTCTTCGACAAGGAAAGAGGAGGTAGAAAAGAGGAATCACTTACTGGACAGATGAATAAGAGAAAGTGAGAGGACAAAGGCAACAAAAGAGGAAGTGGGACTCGTAAACAGTAAAGAAGGAGCTTAAGGGGCCTTATCATTGTCATATTTTCACTTTAGTGTTCAACCTTGAATTTATCAAGAGAGATTTGCAGAATTCTGACACATGCGGTACAAGAAAACACTGCAGATCTGCCTTCCCATTCCAGCCCACAGTGCTCAGCATTCATCCACCCCATCAGCGCTAACAAGCCAATACTGTCAACACTCACAGTGGGCTTTATTCCGTCTACAACGCAGTCTGCTTGCACAAAACATAACATACACGCTGGCACAGGCGTACAGAATTACATACTCGCACACAAAAACATCTCTGGAAGAAAGGCCTCCTCTGGCACAAAAAAACATTATTTTTCATACTAAAATAAATAAAAAAATAACCCACATTTTCTGGGCTGTCATCATCCTCCGCCATCTGCATCTACGCCCAGATAAACAGAGTCTAGTGATCAGGCGGGCAGCGGAAAGAGGATGGGATGAGCGATGTTAGGAGAGCAGGTGAGGGTTTGTGTTTAAAGCAGTACTGAGGGCGAGGAAGAGTGTTCTGGGCCCGTACATTCACAAATCTGTACGAGGAGCCTTTCATCTAGGGACCTATAGAGACAATTTGGTAGGGTGATTCATTAATTTTATATGGACATCACAAATTGATAATGTCCAATTTTAAAACAAGAACGTAATCAGCCACGTCAGCAAAGGAAAGTTTACGCCAGCTATTTTACCGACTATAAAAGACAATTGTTGCCGGCAGGTTTCCACAGCTATAGCTAATTATCGTTAACTGTTGATGAAACTACGATATAGTACAATTTATTTACGCCAAAGCCCAAAGGTTGTTTTGTCAAACAAAAAACACCACTCTGTATAATTTTCATAAAAGAACAACAGAGTAGCCAGTATTTTTCTACATTCATTACATTAGTAAATGCCTCATGTCAATTATAGAGAGGTAAGCTCTGTAGCTGCCGAGTGTAAATGACGGACTGCTGGTAAAGAGAGATGTCTGAGTCAGCCACTTAAAACTTTTAGGATCATCACTCATCACATCTTTTTAAGCTATTTACATTAAAAGTTCACCAGGATTCACAGCTGTGAAGCAGCTTGTCCCGTCAGTCTATGAAGCTAACATTAGCTAAAGAAATTCCACTAAGTGTGATTAATAAATGCAGTAGCATTCGGTTTGAGGTCTACATAATATTACACTAACACAGGCCTGAAGTTGAAGACATAGGAAATAATCCCTTTTTTAAATATATTAATGGTTAGAAAAAGCTAAATTAGATCAGCCGCACAATATGGTCACTACTGTTATTCTGCCTCATCAGCAACCACGCCCACAAAGTGGACCTGCAGTGTGACTATCAGAGCATTCAATTTGACTGTTCGCCTGGTTTACAATTCTGATACTGCATGTATGTGCAGACACGGAGCAAGAAACTACTGCACAGACCTGCTTCCATATTTTACAAGAAAAGCTATTAAAGCATGCATGTATTAAAGTGGTGCAGTGCAGGGATTCAGGGATTTGTCGTGTCTGAGTATTAACATGTTTCGAGCACAAAATCTCAGGCTGCTATCTTATGGGCTGAAACAAAAATGGTATACTAACTGTATGCATAATAATGCAAATGTGCAGATACACACACACACACACATACATACATACACACACTTTCACAGGCAGGAAAGACACACATAGGCGCACAAATACCCACAATAGAAAGTCGGTCAATGAATGGGAGGGGGCAGACAGACTAGCAGGTGCTGTGTTGGTGGAAGATATGGCTTCTGTCCACCTCAGCATTTCTAAACACTCACAGTTATCTTCCCTCTCCACAGGAGGAAAGGGTCATTTCTTTTTTCTTTTCTCCTCTGCATCACCGTACTCTCCTCATTTCTGCTTTCCCCTGCTGCTCCAGCCTTTTCTCCGGTCTCATTTATCTACTCCCCACCTCTCCTTTTATATCCTTCCCCCTTAGCTTTTATCTTTTTCTCTTTTTTTTCTGCCAGCATTCTCCTGCTTTTCCTTTCCCACTCCACCCTTCTCCTCTCCATCCCCTCCCTCCTCCTCTGCTCCTCGCCGTCTCCTGTGCTCTCAGTGGAACAGCCCATTCAGCAACAAAACAAAGCTGCCTACAGCATCGTACACTTGCTAATCAAGCAAGACCAGAATTCAGCAACCCTCAAATCCACTCAACAGCACCATGATACTGGGCACCACTGGAAGGGAGAGGTTTCTCACATAAGGAGGAGAGGCAGCAGGAAGACAGAAAAGGTAGAAATGGAGACGGTTGAGGAGAATAAATATGCACAGGACAATACAGCCTGTTAAGTTTTTGCAGCTGATGAGCGTAAAAGGTACTTTTGATTGAAAAGATTTGGTTAGTGTTTATTTGCCTGATTTAAATTAATGTAATAATGCAGAAGCCCGTGCAAGGCATGGTGAAGAGAATGAGTTTGATAGTACAAAAGGCCGTAACCAGTACAGGTAAAGGTGAGGGGCGACGGAGGGCATGAAGGAGATGCAGAGAGATAATGGGGTGAAAGAAATCCACTGACAGGCCATCACCAGTGAGGCGGAACATTCATGACGATGATGACACCCAACTACAGTCAGCTGCAATCCCCTCCAGGACTGAGGATGAGCATTTACAGGCTAGCGGGCCAGGCCCTCTTCCGTGAAGGAGCAATAACTGCTGTTCGGCTTCAGGGAAAACTCAAAACACGACAAAGAAGCTGGACATGCAAGGTGCAGAGATAGGAGAGATATGTAAACACGCTAGAGCAACAATGGGGGGGTGGGGGTCATCAAGAGCTGATGTATGAACAAAGCAGATTGTAAGCTGGCAAAGTTAGAATCGCTCATCAAACCTACAAGTTAAAATATTCATACACATGGCCATTGAACATATTTTTCCCATGGTGGGATAAGGGAAGGGACGTGTGTTACTGACATGAGAAACACACCCTCTTCTTACTGCAAGAGGAAGAGGGAAGGCTTAAGAACAAGTGCAGGGAAGAGTGTGGAAGCAGAACTGCTGCAGAGATGGAAATGTGCTAAAAGACAGCAGACTCTCCCAAGTAACTTGTTAACACTCACCACTTCCCCCAGGTTCTCAGTCCGGTTTCAACCTTTTGAATTATGATCACGCAACCATTAGTGCCAAGCCTCAGAAACCCCTCATTATATTTTTTCGGTTTTATGTGCCTTGCTTTTAAAAAAAACATTATCACAAAACTGTGAGCTCAGATGTACAGCATCCCTCCAACTAACACTGGATACCAAGCAAGGATGAAACCGCCTTAAAGGTGTAGTATTTTTCACTGGTATTGTATGTATAATACTGTGTGAGTGTTGTACTACTATATTGATACATATTCATCTCAATAACATGATAATGTCAGAGTTTGACTCTCTTGACTCCCAAGCGGCAGTTTGAATAAAATGTCAAACTACCTTTCTTTCCTCTTGACTTTTCGTTGTCATGAGGAACCTGGCCTGCAAAGGTGCAAAGGACTAACTGTTGCAAAAAGGCAACCAACAGAATGCAGAATATGATGCACAAGCGTTAAAGGAATAGTTGGCCATCTTGTGCATTCCCTTTTTTGTGAAGAGTTACGATACCAATTCTAAAAGTGAAAAGTAGTGGTTTTAAGAGGGGGAGTTATATGCGGGATCAGTCCAAGAAGAGTCTTAACCGCCTTATAAAATCACATTTGTTTTTACACTTTCTTTGTACAGTTTAAAGAAAATTTGATATAAAATGTTAGTCAGTGAGCTTCAGAACCAGAGGGCATTTTTTTAAACTCTGGGGAGAACCAGGCTAGCTGGTTCCCCGTTTCTAGCCTTTGTGCTACACTAAGCTAATCATCTGATGACTGTATCTTAGATGGCTGTATTAGAGGCAGACACAGTAAACTATAGGTACGGTTCAACATGTGTTGTATAATGTTTGTAATACTAATACACCTACAGCATGCTGATGTCCATGCCATTACGTCCGTTTCTGGGGTTCAACATGCTACACACTCACTTGTTCTGAGGACATGTTGGTGCTAAGCTGCTCTAAAGAAACAATCATACAGGAAATTGGCTTATCAGAATTGTAGAAATGATTAGTTCTGGCTGTTCGCAGAAAAGCTTTCAAGGTTGTAATTGTAGGAAGGACAGAACATCTGGGTGCGATGGAAGACATTCATTGTGTTAAAAAGGAAAGAGTGGGATGGTTAGGAGGAAGGGAGGGCAGTGTGTGCTGCGAGGAGGAGAGAGTTTGATGGTAGGCAGCAGGGAGGAGAGCGCAGTGATGAGACCGAGAGGCGCAAGTGATGGTGTGGAATAGAGGAGAGTGTGATGGTAGGATGGGATTTGAGTCTTTTAACTTCATTAGTTCCGCCTCAGTCTGGGGTCTGTAGATTATGTCTAATTAAGCAGCTTAACATGGCTTAAAAAGCACCACACAGAAAGCACAAGAGCCTTATCTGTCAACCTGCTCAAACGATTCTCCGCTTCTCCTTTTCTTCCTGTGGCAGGCCAACATAAATTCCCTTTGCATGGCCTTTATGCTAGCGAGATTAGTGGCTCTGACATCGGCGCAAGCTGGATAGCTAGCAGCCGCAGCGATAGCAGTGTGGGCTGTGGAGAGAGAAGGAGAGAGCATGTGTGGCGAGCAGTGGAAGGCAGAGGGGCAGGCAGATGCTTCTTTTCTCGACTGCAGGGGGAAGAGAGTCGATAAAGAAGGGTGGGGCTCACCAAACAAGTCTCGGTACACCAGCCAGAATTAGGTCCTGCAGTCTCTGCTCATTATCGGTGAGTGTAACAATACATCACTAACCAGGCAGCAGCAGCAGCAGCATCATCATCAAACAGACCAAGACCGGTGTGTTCCAGGTAACAATCTAAAAGGACTAGTTGATTAGTTGAACAGCTGTATAAACCAAAGAAGAGGCATATTCCCTAGAAAATATTGAGTGGGTTAACATGCATGCTAGCCTTCCAGTTGTGATCATGTTTTGGTTGTGTGTTGCACATGTAATCATCATATCCTGGTGAGTTCCTATTATACACGGTGTCACAACCCCAACTCTAGTTGTGTAGTCATTAAAACAAATAAAGGTGATAATAAGAATAAATAGATTGTTTTCTTATTCAGTCTGCAGTTTAATTGATAATGAAAATTATTGTTAGTTGCAGCCCTAAAGTGATCTACACACTGAAATGAAGTCTGACTTCTAAAAAGTGAAAGGTAGATTGTGCTGTTGCCCTCATCTTCCATTTTACTGGTGATCCAGAACAATGGTAAATGCAGCAGCAGTGTCCAGACAGCCAGAAACCAAAGTGGGTTCATACTCAACTGCTGAGGTAAGAATAGAAAAAAAGAGAATGGAGGAATAAAAGACAAAGTGCCCCGCCTCGACAATTTCAAATGTATCATATTATAATCTGTAAACAGGGATATGAAAAAACATGTTTCTCGTGTTTCTTGTAAACGTCGTATCTTGAGCATGATCAAAACCAGCATGATACTCAAATCTGGGATACGACTGTGCATGATACTCATTATAAAACCGTTACAACAACAACAACAACAACAACCTTTACCCAACAGATATTTCTGCTGGGTTGGGTTACTGTGAATCTTGTTTGGTGAGACACATCATCACATCATCAACACAGCAATAAAGCACACTAACTGAAAAGTGTGTGTGTGTGTGTGTGTGTGTGTGTGTGTGTCATCTCCACCTCCTCATATACGCCTCCTGTTAAATGTTGCGCTGCAGTATCATCGCACCAACAACAACGTTGTGCGACATCAGACATACCTGGCTACCGTATGTCAGTGCAGAGCAACAATGTTGATTTGCGTGATTGTGGAGGTCACTCGGTGTGTGGCTCCACTCAGCTTTCCATGCCAGGCAACATTCCCCACCTCAGGCGTGCACTCGCGGCGCGTTACAGTAGACCAAAAACACTCCCTTCTTTTTCAGTATCTACAGGTATCTCATTCCCAAATCTTCTTTATTACTGCCTCAGTTAAGTTATGCCTCTTGTGACACAATAATTCCCCCTAATCCACAAATACCATCTTCCAGGTACTGAGGCAGGATGTACAGTATTATCTCTTGTGTGGTTTCAGACTGGGCAAGACAAGATGGCCGCCCTCAAAACTGGTCCATCTTGTTAACATGCACGAACACACCAGGGGATAGAAGAACAGACTGTTTACACACAGACTGTAACGTGCCGATGTTGATGAGTAGTCTTAGAGCAAAATCCACAGAGCGCCTCTTTCTGACACCAACTCATCTCATACACTTCAGGTGACAAAGAAAGAAAGAACAAAAGAAAATAAAGCGAGAGAAGTAGAGACCAACAGCTACAGAAAAGAGAAGAGTAGAGCAAGGCAGCGATAGGGATAGATAGAGTCAAAGCCTGACTGATATAGTGAAGAGAAGGAGAGTGCGGGATTTGGAACGGAGGGAGAGATGAAGAGAGAGCTGCTATCTGATAGAAGGGATTTGCCCTTCCCTGGAACAGTAATTTACTAAAGCCATTCTACAGAGGCCCATCAGTGGCGATCTGCTGGCAGATTAGACAACAAAACCTCATCCCTCGCTTTCCCCCCAGCCAATCATGGCCAGGCAGCGAGCACAGGGCAGAGGATGAAGGGAGGACAGAGGGGGGGGGGTCTCTGTCTGCTGAATTTAGGGAGGCCACATACACAAACACACATGTGTGCAGAATGCATTCAGGAGATTCGATTGGAGCAGGATATTGTTGCATTTTCCACCCTGAGGATACCGCAGCTAACACCGTTTGGTTGCAAAAGCTGGGGATTTGTCATTTATAATCAGTTTTCTGCTCGTTTCCTCTGCACTCGCTTGTCCTTTTTGCAGTTTGTATCCTGCCCTAAAGGCCCTCACATAACATTCCTCTGTGTATCGGCCCAGTCACTCTCCCCTTCCTCCTCCCTCTCTCTCTCTCTCCCCCTCCCTGTCCGTCTGTCTGCCTTCTCCCCATCCCTCGCTCCATCTCCCTCACATGCGCTGCAGAGGCCTGTCAAGTGTGCCCCAGCTGTGCAAGCAGTGGGACCGGTTTACCATGGTACATCATCAGGGAGGACCGCCCAGCACGCTCTCACACTCACAACCTTTGCACGTGTTGTTTTTTGCACATGATGATGAACATTATAGATCCTCTGTTAACAGTCCAGTGTGGATTAAACAACCTTTCATTTGAAAAGTGGCAAACTCCCACAGAATGCAACGCAAATCTCAACTGATCATGTTCTTGACAACGATGTGGCAAAAAGAAGAAAAGAAGAAAAATACAAAACTCTGCTGATTCACAATTTAAATTAAAATGGTTTCAGTAGCCATTAGAACTACGCACACACAATTTGCTCGAATTGGTGAAAGAGCCCTAACCATCGACATCCTGTGTCACTGACATGTGAAAAAAACAAAAACATAGTAGAACAACAACAAGCTGTTCCTTCCTTCTCCTTCCTTCTGCCATCACTGCTTCCCGCCTCCCCCTTTTGGAGCTGCAGCCCAGCCTCACAAGACCCCGAAACACCCCCGTATCCCCTCAGGAGGGCTGACATCACTCACCCATGTCTCCTGTCAACTATGACTTCTGGAGGGAGCAGGGACAGGAAGAAAAGGAAAGGCAAGGCCCTAGATGTAAGCTCTGCTCTGTGGTCTAAAAGCTGCACATGGAAACTCTGAGTTGCACAATTTCCTAGAATCTGACCCACTATGGGCAAACACTGAGAGACTGGGGATAGAGAGAGAATATATTTACATAGCTGTGAAGCAAAAACTGAAATATTGTGGCTGGGACTCTCTGTAATATAAGTATGTTAAAACAGAGTTTGCTTAGGTTCTGACAATAAGTGTGTGTGCGGATGTGTGATACCTTGTGTTTGGTTCAATGGCAGGTTAAACTAGTCCCAGGCACTTGTTTGGTTCAATAACTAAATAGCAGACAAACGAGAAGCGCACTGCAATTAAACCAGCATGACTCTGACATGTTTGGAAACACCTGAACTGATGGCTCTGATATGACTTTTTGGACTGCTCTTACAATTCTTCTCATCTTACTTTTTTTTCTTATGAAGTCTTGCTATTATTAATTACTTCTTTCTGACTGTTGATGTCTCAGACACACGCATACATATTTTCACAATATATACACAGCAGGTGATAGAAATAATGGAAGCATTTTTTTTGTGTCATTTACTCAAGGTAATTGCCAATAACTGCTCTGTGCATTTCCAAGATTACAACGGCAATGGAAAACACTATTTCAATCACATGTCCCTGACATCGCTAGTTTTGTACATTATTTTAAAAGCTAGCATTAGTTACTTTGTGTATTTCACCAAGTTAGGATCACATTTGTCAGAAATGCTTCTGCTGTCAAACAATCTCTTAATCTTAGTGACATACAATGTGAAACGCTACATAGAAGCCATTAGATGCTGTTTGTTTAGGATAAATGTAATTGTCTCAAAATTAACATACTTAACACATACCTTATGGTTAAAATAAAGCATTACCATTAGTACTCTATGACAATTTAGTAGAGCACAAGTACAATGTATTTCAACTTTTCAACTCAAGCAACTAATTCTTTTAAAGCGACTTTATTGCCTTTACTATAGAAAAGGAAAGTAGACATGCTATTAGCCTGAGTTGAGATGTTCCAAAGAAGGGAAAGCTGCATTTTGAATAAACTCTTTCCTTTTTTTTTGTTCAATCTGTCTACTATTACAGTTAGAGAGGACCGATGCAGGCTGGGGATTCAAGTATTTCTGGTGCAAAAGCGCATCCATTTTCTAATAAAAGCCTTTTGCATAATGTATCTTAAATTTAAAGTAATATGGAGCCAAATATTAAATAATCAATGATGTATGTGATTCTAGATGGGGGGCATATCCCAGCCCAACCAATACCATGATGTCTCTGGGCTTGTTTAATACCTTTCTTGATTGTTTAAATATATCTGTGAATTAATGTCTTCTCGTTGATCAGATGAGAACAAAATACATTTTTAATCAGCATTTACCACAATCACTGCAGGATAAATAATACGTCATTATTCATTCAGAGTCGTTGGTGATTAACTACTTTGCACCCTGCATGAACAAGTAGCCAGTAGCTTCAAACTAGTATGAGGGACATTTTCCATCCTGGTTGTGATCCACTTAGAATCAAATAGTTAAATTCAATGCCACTGAACAATATAATAACACTATACTAGTATATTCAAATTTAACAGGGAAATTGAAACACAATTTTAAAAGTCAATCTTTTAGTCATGGGAGAACTGTACAGCCTGTAATAGCAGTTACATAATGTCTTCTGTGTCTCAGGTGGAGTTTTGTCAAGCCTGAGAAAATGATTCAAGTGAGCTTGAGTTGCATTATGGGAAATGTAGGATCCTGTGTTTTTGTGAGCTTGACCTATACTAGTGGAAAAAAGTTAGTCAGTATGTTGCACAAATAAAACCTGTGCTCCTCACTACACCCACCAAAGTGATCCCAAGTTCTACGACTGCATTGATGCTGTAAATTAAATAAAAATAAACAAGAAGTAGTCTGGGACATTAAGTATATACACAAAGGGCTGCCAATGTCTTTATATTCGTGTTTCACCAAAAAGAAGTCCAGTTGAGATACACCTCTCTCCGCCTCATTTTCTTTCTGGCAGTCACATGGATTTAAGCCACAACAGGCCCGGCTCGTCCTGACCTGACAAACTGCATTCCCAACGACCTTTTCCCTCATTGGGCAAAAAGGTCTGCATTCTCCTCTCTCCGATGACTGTGACTAATACGAGCCGCGGTGTGGTGAGGCTGTCCTCTCCCTGAACAACCCTGAAACCAAAAACAACTCCTTCAAATGTTTACATTCTTCACCCGTTTGGCTTACTTTTATCTTCTTTAACTCTGGACATACATGGTGGGAGTCAGCATAGCAACAAAGGGTGAGGCAGGACTCAGGCAGGACTCGTGTAAACTCGGGTTTGCGGTTTGTGGCAATTTACAGCCAACGATGATGTATTAAAAGTATTATTAGAAATAGAAACATCAGCAAAACCTCTTGTGAGACTGTCATCCATTTCACACTTTCACACGTACTATATTTGGCATTAGAGTGTGACCTCGACCACGTTTAAAGTTTTTTCACTGTAAAGCCGACAGAAAAATGATGAGATTTAAACTTTTGAACTCATTTATGAGAAATTCTCTGCGAGTTTCTTTATTATGTACACTGATTAAGTCTGCTCATCCTCAATAATTGTAAACTATGAATTACATTTTAAGAGTCACAAGCCACACTTGTGAGTAGGTGGTGGTGGTGAACTGATACACATTTCTCCAGTCTTCATCAGGAATGTTACAAAATGGTGGATCCTCAGGAGCTGCTGGAGCACTGCAACAGGAAATGAACTCTGACATAAGAGCTATGGACCTTGGGGCCCCTACTGCATCCTGGGAAATTATGGCACTGAGAAGAGAAATGACTCATGTCACCTCCATGAAAACCCAACTCAGCGCTAAATCCATTTACAATCCTCTAAAATGGCAAACGTGGATATATATCTTTGCAGCATTCACAACACCCATTTCTAATTGCCTCTAGATTCAAGCATTCAAGGCGATTCACCGCTAAGAGTATTTATTTAGCACAAATAAAATGTGCTGTTTGTCCAACAACAGTAACAATCAGAGTAACACGGTCAAAACCAGGCCAACACAGAGACTGGCAGACTGGCTTTCATGCAGATGGACCGACCAGCACCACAATAAAGACAGCCAACAACAGGAAGAAAATGAAGTGGGTAGAGACAGAGAGAGTGCGAGCAGTAACATTAATGACAGTGCTACCATCCTAAGATAGCATAACACAGTACCACTTGGCTCAGGCTGCTTTGGGTGCGCCTCCTCTATCGGAAAAATCCATCTTTCCTCTCCGACAACGCCGTTAGTCGCCGCTCTCTGTTTTATGGCCGTTTTCTCAGCCGTGAGACAATAGTATGGACATCATTAGCTAAGTGGTGGCTGGATGACAGGCGGTGGCACTGCGATCGATAATGGCAGGCAGAGCAGTGCTTACTCATCAACCCTGGGCTTGCATGAGCCTTAGCTTGGGCCAATAACTGGGACTAGGCCAGATAAGAGATGTGGAGGTGTCGGGCACTCGCTGCCTCTGATAACAAATGGCTATGGAGAGCCACCTTATCTTCTCACCTTAAAGAGGATATGATGTCCGCTGTCACACAGCTGCTAACGGCCAGAACCACTGACAGTTATGTAGTAATGATGATGGGGGGGGTCAGCCATTGTTGGTCACACTGTGTGTGTGTATGGGCGTGTGTTTGTATAGTGAACGTATTTTTTCAGACCGACTGTCCTTATGACTCGATACTCCAGTTAATCGGGTTTCAATGCTAATTTTCAAAGTTTCAAAGCAGAGTTGCATCAACTGCTAAACAATAACAGGCACCTAATGATTCGCAAATGTTAAAATGCCTGGGGCAAGCTCCAAGTTAAGAATACCTAATCAAAAAAATGTCCCTAGTCAAAATACAAGGGTTTTGTGTGTCCTTGCATGTGTGGGAGAGAGACAGTGTCAGCACATGTTCACTGGGGAGATGCCAAAGGCCACCACAGTGGTGGCCAGATCCCCCCCTGAAGTGGCATCTGAGACAAACATCTAGTGACAAGGTGGTGCCCTTCCTGTGTCCTTAACCACAGCTGACAATAACATTGCACTGTGCTCCAAGGGCAGAAAAGTTGAGGGATGGTGGAGCCATGGGAACAGAAGTAAACAGAAACAGAAATATTCAGTGACAATGCGAAAAAAGGCAAGATCAATAGAGCTTAGGAGGAGTTTGAGAAAAGTAAGAAACACTTGGGGTCAAGTGAAGTACTTTTGAAGGCCTCTGGTTGTCTGGGTCTGCAGGCCATTTTCCCCTCCCTTTCCGCTCCTCTCCTCTTTACTTCCACCCCTCTCTTCCTTCTCAGATGCTTATCAGTCTGTGATTAAACATGCCAGCTTTAATTAGAATACGCTAGAAGTAGAACACCTCTCTGCCTCCCACTCTCCACCTCTCTCTTCTCTGTCTGAGTGCCGCAGTTGCACAAAGACACTTTCGATAAAGTTGTCAGAACACTGGGCAGAAGCAGACATCTTGATAGACACGAGAGACACAAATTAAACATCATGTTGCCGCAGTGTCAATATGCATTAACCATGAGCATTAAGATGCACATAACTAAAGCGGTTATACTTTGACGACTTACAGTACATGGAGAGAGAGATTACATTCAAGCGTCACCACATCCTCACACACTTCCAAACGCTGAAATCATTCCGGCACCATCTTTCGCTACACGCCCGATCATATTACGGCTAATGTGTTAAGATGAAATGGAAAAAGCAAATAGCTGTAGATAGTCACGCATCCTATTGCTTTCAGTTCCAATGTTTACAGTTTGCGTAGAGGAGAGGAGCTGAGGTTTAATTTTTTACCTTTAAAGTTGTAATAGAATGCATGACAGGACCAGCTTAGTCTTCATAGATAACATACCCAAACCTAGAGTCTTCTCAGTCACACATACAAGTTGCTGCTGCAGGAGCCCCCCCCCCCGTGCGCAGGGAAGAAAACGACATGAAATGACTGCACAAGGTGTCCTATTGACATGTTTCATGGTATGTAATCAGAGAGAAATGCTCTATCAAACACATTACGCTAAATCCAGCACTCCACCTCTCCCTAAGTTTGAAGGGGAAGGGAAAGGATACACGCGCCTTGAGCGCTTTGCACCATTACTGCTCGACTGCTGAGCTTCCTACTGAACCAACAGGTTGTATCAGAATATACAGAACTACTCCTGCAGCTATTAAACGGAAGAAGGTGTGCCACCCTGTCATCAATCATAATGGGAAGCATGTGCAGAAGGAATAGACCATTCTGAAAATGGAAAGTAAAAAGTAAAGCATTTACACAACAAACAATCACCTGAATAAAAGGAAGTGCTTCAAACTGAACTGGCTAGTTTATTCTGCTTTAGCTATTGTTCTGATTATTACAAGAATACAAGACCTTCAAGCAGGTATACCAGGGTCCAAACACCCAATGAAACCAAAGGTGCACCGTCTCAGGAAGAAGAGGCCTTCACTAAACAGGGCTTAAACAACGGGTTTTATAATACAGCTTGACCAATAGTGGTTTGGCTATTATTCTAATTATAATAGTAAAATAAATAAAAAAGGCTCCACTGGGGCTCTCTTCTGAATCTTCCCCTCACCTTTGACCCTCAGCTCTCTCCTCTTCTCCTCCACCCTATCCACTTCTCCTGGGCTCCCATAACCCCCTCCACCCTCCCCCCACCCACACACGCAGAGACAACCAGGCATCGTAGGTGGACTTCCTACAGGAAAACCCCGGGGGCGCCACAAGGGAGAATTTGCAGAGAGAAAGTCAAACAATGACATGCAGGGATTTCTCCTCCTGACTCCAGCACAATTCAGGCAGTGAGGCCCGGAGACTTGCGAGTGAGATGAGGGTAGTGAAAACTAAAAATGAAACCTACGTGTCGGGTTAGTGTGGGAAATGGGTGACTGTTTACAGACTACAAACATGCTCAAAGTTATCCTATAATACGTGTGTAGGTGGATTTCAGGGCAGCCTCTCTTTGTTCTGGAGGGTGAGAGGTTCTAGTGTCTACAGCCTTTCAAAATCCAAAGTGCAGTCACCATAAACACTGACTCACTCAAAAACAATCAGAGTCTATTATACTCTTAACATAACGTAACGGGGTATGTATTTATGCACGACAAACCTCTCTCTTCAGGCTAGTCCCCTACACAATCCACAAAACTTGGGAGAACTTGCGTTGGCACTGTATGTAGGTGGTACAAACTTTTTGTGTGTGCGATTACAGCAGCAGAAGTCCAACCTATTGAACTCTGGCCAGTGGCCTCATTTTTTTGGCAGTGACTCAATCATAACATCTTATCTACAGACATTGCTGAGTCATGGAATTCAGCTGCGGCCAATCGCCAAGCAGCAGGGTTACTTATGGCTGTCATTGATTGGTTGATCCCTGAGCACAAAGCTGAAAGGGCACATACCAGGAACACAGCCTGAAGCAGAAACTGGCAGCAGTTTGCTTGCGTTTTACTTTACTCTCCCATTCTTGTAGCCTCCCCCCCCCCTCCAACTGACTACCAACTTGGTTGTGTCACTCTCTCACTGTTTCTAGTTTCTCTACCACGACTCCCCTCATGTTCCCTCTCTACAGCGCTTTCAAATTACCATAGGCCATTACCCTGGTCCCTCTGTTGTGTAATTGTATCTGGAATAGCAAAGCAGGACCGCTCGCATCCAGAGGTCACCATTCCTCTGTGGCAACATCCTGGTCCTTCATCTCCATGGTCACTGTGCTTCCAAACAGAGTCCCCGTCTTATTTTGCTTCCGCAGAGAAATATGAAGTCTAGTTAAATCTCTACAGGGCCCACGGCCACCATTCAAACAATTACTCATATCTAAAGCCCTTACTTTCCACTAGCATTAACCATTTATAATGCATTTGAATTGGAAAAGCAATACCATAATAGTGTGGGCTTGGGATAGAGAGCAAATGCAATCTTTATCACTGATTGATTTTTTTTACTTCTTGGGTGAACCATTTGATATAAAGGGCTTATGCACAGGAATATTAGTAATATTTTTTTAAACCTTTGTTCCCTCAAATTAAAACGAGGCGCAACCACCCCTGCCGATTTGGGGTTAATTCCCCTCATACATAATTTGGCCATTCAGGATGCAGAGATAAACTGGCTCTAAAACAGAGCAGGGGCACACTACAGAGGCCTTTATATCTAGCTGTCCCCATCTGCAAATCTGTAATGAGCCAGGGAGCTGAAACAGTGGGGAGAGAAGAGAACCTCAGTTCAACTGAGGCAGGCACACTTTCTAATGGAAATTCAGATACAATCATCCCAGAATGCACTTCTCTCTGCCTAATAATCGGCCACCAGAACAAGGCAGCCATTGAGAGGAGAGTGACTGTAATCTGGTCCACCAAACTCCAAAGCTGCCCACTATAATTAGCTCCTTTCTCCATCAAACACAGGCTTACACTGACTCACAAGCAAACCTCTCCTGTAATACAAGAGAGAGAAGAGGTTTAGCAAATGGCACATTTTTCAGATGAGCAGGGTAAATTTTCCATCCTTGGCACGTGGAGTCTCCCTGCGTTGACAGGTATGCTAGCTGTGAAATCTGCAAATGAGCAGGTGAGAGGCCCGTTTCATTCAGCGGCACAGTGGTTGGTGGAAATAAAAGCTTCGGTTGACATGGAAATAATATGGTATGGGGCAACTTTTCGAATTGAGTGGTATTACAAGCCAGAAACACATCATTCCTTATTAAACTAACCTGCCCACAGCTGAGCTTACTGATTTCTCACACTAAAGGGCTCAAGTACTTTTACTTTTCCAATTACCGTTCTCATTTGATTACTGGTCCAGTGCTGCGAAGTCAAGTGAGGACTATTAGAATTAGACGTGCTATGAGGAGTCCACTGGTTCTGTTATGAAGCATGCCAAACCCTGTGTTTATCTGTCCTCATAATATGGGACAGAATATCTCATCCAGTGCCCTCATCAAAAGGATGTATCCGCATCTCTGGCCTACATCCTGAGGAACAAAGCCTGCCCTCCTCTAATCCCAGGAACATGTTCTAGCCCAGGGACTCGCAACACAATCCGCAGCCCAGAGGCAGACAGACAGACAGGGGTGAGTGGGTATGCTGCTGCCTGGGCAAATGGCACTGCTATTAGAGGAGGAAGAGGCTTCTTGGGGAGGTGTGACTGCACTGCAAAGGGCCCAATCAAGTAGAGAACAGAAGTGCTGACAGATGCTAACGCATTCACCTGAGAGCAAAGAGACTGTCTTACCAAGGAAAGTGTGCGTATGCGTGTTTACTTCCTCCATAGCATGGTCTTCCCAGGTACAGCTGATTGGGATCAAAAGAGAGGAAAAACCCACTCAAAGCACTGCCAGCAAACGTGGAGTTATGACTCAACGCGTTTGTTTGAAAATGACGTTAAATACACAACACAAGACCATATATCCCTTATGAAATGACAAAGTTCCTGTTTTGAAAATGTCCCTTCTAGCTGGCAGTGACACAGCAGTAAAGGCCACGGCCCTGTGCCGAGGCCGGATCACAAACCCACACAGACGTTCACCCACTTATCTCCCTCTCTGAGGTCTTTCACCGTCAATCTTAAATCAATATTCCCGGCGCAGGTAGAACGACCCCAAAATGAAAGTACTTAAGTCCAGTGGAAGGACTCTGACAAAAAAAGGGAGCGGCTGGCAGGGCAATGACCCCTTTGCAGTGGCAGTGAAATAAAGTCATGACACACCGGTGACACAAAAATAAAGGGACGGTGGTGTATGTTGTTATCATTAGGTCACCCTAATAATCAGTCCATCTGTACCTTAATCTTACAACGTGGAGGAGTAGACACGCAGCATCCAGATGGGCAAGTTAAATTATTCCCACCTGAGATATTTAATTGGTGGAAAAACAGCTAGACATGGTGAACCAAGCAGAGTTACCTCCCCGCAGGGCGTACACACATTAGCTAACGGAGTCACCAGGAAGCCCTGTACATGCAGCTTTGATGTTTTCAAAGTGAGTGGGACCATTTAATAAGAGAGAAAATAATTACTCATGACAAAAGTCAATGTTTAAGAGCTTATAGTATGGCCTAAATCTGACGGGGGGGGGGGCTGCCAAACGTGCAAAACAAAAAAAAAAGCCCGGTGAGTTACATTAGACAACTTTAAACTTCACAAAACCTCATTTATAATTCACTTAAATGTTCGTTTTAACCACGAGTTGATGAGTACGAGAATGAATAAGCAAAACATGCAGATACAGCATCAAACAGTTGCTTGACAGTCCTTATGTAGTCCACTGCAAACATCCTATTTCCCTTCTTCCAATTGAAAGCCCTCCTTATATTCAAGGCATATGAATGGGGGGGGGGGGGGGGTAACCCCAGGCCGGACATAACCACTGCATTCAAGGGTTTTTTGTACAAACAATTTTAATGTGTGGACAACATCC
>JAVQJD010092848.1:0-19510 GCA_036023655.1 Nannoperca australis
GAATAAATATACCCCATACATCACTACATTTGTCAGACTTCAACATCAAAACTTGAACTTTCAGATTCAGATTTTTTTTTCGAATGAACAAAATTTATGACCTTAATTTAGCTCCATAGTAGCCAACATACAAACATACTAAAACAAATGTCGAAGTGACATAAAGTTAATAACTTACCATCCAGAAACGTCCTGTTGTTGCCTTGATTCTTGATGCTCAGGGTCTGACTCTGGTTCAAACATATACGGTTGCGCTGCTGTGTTTTCCCCGGCGGCCATGTTTCTCCCAAGTTTTACGCGTTGCCATGGTAGCAGAAGGGGGGTGGGGTCAGAGTAGGAAGCGTAGTGGCTCATTATCATGTAATGAGATAGCAGCTAAAACAGAGCGTTCAGACAGAGGGTGAAAAGAGTTGCTGCAGCAATAGTTAGTATGAGACAAATAATGTGTTACATTAAGGTTTTAACATTAAGGCATGTTAACCTATTCTAGTAGAACACCCAAATAGAAGTATGAACTTGAAAATGAGCATGTTATGTCCCCTTTACATGACATGGGCATCCCCACATTTGACTGAACCTTGTGACAACCCAATAAGAAATGTGTATTACTTACCAGATATAGTTAGGTAATAGTTATTTGTAAAATATAGTTAACTTACAATCTCACTGTAACCAGGGACAGTAAACAGTGAACAGTTGTAGGCAGCATTATGTATTGGCATTTTACACGTTTTTAACGTTCTAATATCGGTAATCATGTACGCACCATTACAGCTCAAGTATGGCCGGCTGTGATTGGTTGTGAGCAGCGCGTCTCCTCCCGCACAATCCTTACACCCGGAAGAAGGAAGAGATTTCTCACAGCAGAGAGGGAAGTCGGTAGACAGCAGAAATCACACCCAGGCCACTAACAAGTTGAAAAACATTTAAAGTCTTATTAAATCCGCCGCGCATCGCATACTGGCATTTGGACCTAGCAGGAGCTCTCAAGGTACTTCACAGTTACATTAGCGTCCGCAGAGGACGGTGGTTGGTGGTTTCTGTGCAGTTAACCTGTGGCTCTGAACTCTTTCAGGTATGGAATATGGCAGCAACTGAAACGCAGCTTATGTTAAGCGTCGGGTTAATCGGTAAGTTTCAGTTCACACAGGTCGTTTTTTGTTTCTTGATTGGTTTTGAAGCGAAGTCGGCGCCTCAGACTCACTGGACGTGCAGGACAATCACATGATACCAGTGTGACCGAGAAGTGTCCCATCAGCAGGGCTCCATGTCCCGCACTGGTTAATTGCTCCTGCATGTTAGGCAGTATACAATCATAAGCCCGTCATGGATGGGTTCCTGAATGCATCTAATGACATAGACCCCCATGTGATGAAGATCTGGCCCCAGGAAGCCCTGTCTTTAATGTCTGACCATCTTCTTTTATGTTAAGATTCACATATGATGTTCAGCTGTGGTTTTATTTTCCCTCTACCCAGAGAAAGATGTGAATGGAGACACGCTGTGGGTGTGGTGCTACCCCTCCGTGGGCTCAGACCTCAGGCAAGTCCTGCTCAGCAAGTGCTGTCTGACACAGGATGGCCGGGATTTCCACACCTTTGTGTTTGGTCAGTTCTGCCGTACCTGGTACTACATCACCACAGTGGAGGTACAAGAACCCACAGCACTGAACAAGGTACAGTGTCCAGAGATGTTCAAATCAGTGAGAGTGAAGCATCTCTATAGTTCTCTCTAAAATTTGCATTGAGTCTTATTTTGGTCTCTTTTTTTCCCTTCAAGGTGACTCATTTCTCAATAGTTGTTACAGCAAAAGACTTCAACCCTGAGAAGTATGCTGCGCTCAGTAGAATACTCTGCAGGTACAGTGTGCACTTCGGATGACACTGTTGGCGCACTTTTCTTTAAAGTGTGTCTCTTCATTTGAGTGGTATGTTTTTTGCTTATTATCCAGGATGTACATCAAACATGGCAGTCCGGTGAAAATGATGGAGGCTTATGTCACCGTCCTTACCAAGGGAATTTGCCAGAGCGATGAAAACGGCTCATTTCTAATTAAGGACTACGATGCTCGGAAAGCGTACTTGGCTGGTTCAGTCAAAGGTAAGACGTCACAGCCGCTAAGAGGAACATTAAGTAGAATAGGTGTTTTTATCACGTGTTTACAGTAATAAAGGTGATTTTTTTTTTCTTCTGTTGCTAAGACAGCTGAAAAAAACATAACTGAAACTGATAGTGGTTCATAAAAATTAACTTGAAACAAACTCTAGATTCCGTCATCCATTTTACTTCCGTGTTTGGGTTCTACCTCAGATGTCGTCTCTCAGTTTGGGATGGAGACTATCATCCTGTATACCGCTCTCATGCTGAAGAAAAGGATCATTGTCCATCACCCTCGGATTGAAACACTGTTGGAGTTCACAAGGTGCGTTTAAAACTTGTGTTCAAACTATTTGGCTTATTTGGCATCTGCGAGCAACTCTTGACCCGTTTCCCCTTAGAGTTCTCCCGACTCTGACCTGGCACAGGAAAGACTGGTCCATCCTGCACCCGTATGTGCACCTGACTGACATTGAACTAGAGGATCTCAAGAAATGCCCTGGTGAGGCTGCCTCGAGGTTTACTTTATTCAGAGTCTCCTCCTCGCGGTTGGTGATCAGCCACCATCTGCATTGTGATCTCACGGTGGGGCAATTAATAATTTATGCCCCCATGTGTTCGTTTCCTCCGCAGGATATGTAGCAGGATTTGTAGATCCGGAAGTGAGCAACAGATCAGACTTGTTTGACGTGTATGTCAACCTCCCGGACAGTGTCATCACGGTATCCCAGAGTGCCAAAGGTATGTTCAAAAGAGAAAGCAGTGTATTTCTAAAAGCGCTTTGACTCGCTCAAGAGTGTGGCAGCATTTCCATCAGACTGATGTTCAGTCTCCCACCACAGAGGCCATGGCTATGGGGAAGTTACACAAGGAGATCGGACACCTTATTGTCCAGTCTGCAGAGGATGCTGAAAGGTCAGATAGTCAGGTCATTAAGGTGAGGATTCCCGAACGTGACTGCATTCAATCCTCAGTTGTAAGAAATGTTGTTCTGAATCTAACATGACAAGCTTACGTTAATTCACAGGATATTTCTGTCAAGACAAAAGAGATCCTTGCAAACTTGGTGGCCCTGGCTGATGAGTGTGAAGACTCTAAAATCACCCTGGAAGGTTTAAAGCAGCATCATTTCCCTCCGGTGACAGAGAACTTCCTCTTTCATTTGGCAGCTGCCGAGCAGCTCTTACGGGTATGAACCAGTTTTTAGATGCAGCAGAACGGACTCTGGCTGTGCTTTTTTGTAGATTTGGGGATAATTACTGTTTTCTGAAAGACTTGTGCTTACTCTCATGGTTATCATCAGAGGTTCTTTCTCACAGTGACCTCCACGTGAGGGAGGACAGCGTCACTAGCAACACATTTTATCTTGTGACATGACTCAATACCAAGATGTTTTACATTATCAAATTAAAGGATACATTTGCCAATATATATTTTTTTATTGGCAACATATCCCATGAAATTGACACGACGCATCAGTGTGCCACACTGTTACGCTGGGTGACCTGTTCCCTCGTTACCATGAACGTGGGCACTGTAGTTCACGTTTGTTAGAAATGACCCAGCTGTTTTAGGAATTTAAAACAAAAAGAAAATATATTTATTCTTTTAAAGATTTACTTCTTCAGCAGGAACCAATGGGCCTGGAGCTGAGCGCTACACAGACTAGGAAAGTCAGAAAGTATTTAAAGAAGGATAAACAGACTGCTGATTTTGGTCTTTTCATGGGATTTAGTGACAATAGGAAAACTATAAGAAAATACTAGCCTTGTTCTTTAACATAAGTAGTTATGGACAATGAGGAGCTATAATATTTGTCTCCAACGTGAAATGGAGACAAATAAGCTGCTACTTTTTCAGCTGGTACATCTGATAGTGCTTTCCAGATGTTAGCTTCCACTCCGCAGTGCAAAGCTGCACCTACAAACATCACAAGTCTTGTGGATACCCACTGTGAAGAGTCAGACCCAGATATGTATGTAAATGCAGCAGCAGCAGCTGAAATGACTCCGATGTAACGAGTACTGATTATTAATGACTTAGTTGATAGAAACTGAATCATGTAATTAGATCATTTTACATGGATTTATTAACTTTTTTTTTTTATGTCACGTTTTGTATTTTACTAATGACTTTACTGTCGCACAAATACAAGCAAATTGTGTTTTATTATGAGGCTTTTTCAAACAGTGTTTTATAAAAAGGTGATGTATAGAAAAAGAGCTATAACTGATTAAATAATGATTGGTGCTTCCTTGACCACATTGATTTATACTGCATCCTGTGTGTCTTACTGTACAGGTTAAATTTTTTTTTAATGGATGTATAGTGAGCGTTGTTGTTTTACAGTTGAGTACATTTTAAACCACTTAGCCGAACGGGTGGTTTTGTGCTTCAGTATTTCAGATAAAACACAAGTAATACATATAAATGCTTGTATAGCTTTGAAAACTAAATGTATTTTCATAAATTGATGTAATATAAGTACACCTAATAGTCAAAATAAATAAATTTGCTATCAAAAAGTAGCTTATTGCTTGTTTAATGTATTAAACAGTTTTAAACAAAATAGTTCACATGAAAACTGGAAGAAAAAGCTGCATAACATCTTTGAGTGTGTCCCGCTACACTTTCAGCTGCATGATGTTAAAGACATTCATTATCATGCAGTCCAGTCATTAACTACATAAAACCTCTCAGAGTCCTCTATGGTAGTATAACTGTCCATCGCCCGCCGCAGCCCGCAGCTCCTCCTCTACGTTTTCCTTCTTTATCTGCAAAACAAGGTCAGTGTCAGCTGAGTTCATCACAAGGAAAACATTACAGCACAGGAGGATCATGGATCTCACCGTTCCCAGTTGTGGAAAGAGACTGAATGAGACGGGGATCATCAAGCCCAGAACAAACGCAACACTTATGTGACGGAGAGGAGCGACTAGCAGAGACTTCCTCTGGAAAAGTCTTGTTCTGTAAAGGAAAATCTACTTGGTAAAGTCTAACAGGTGCAAATATGTGCAGGTGAACAGAACTGAGCTCCTCTCCATTTGTACACACTCATATCCCATTAATGCTTGTTACTAATTCACCTTCTTCCCCTAGCTGTGTGCTTCTCTCGTCTCTCCTCCTCTGAGGATTTCTGCAGGTATTTCTGCCTCCGGCGCTGTAGAGTCTGGATCTGTGGTTGCTCCTGCTGCCCCCGTGTTCCGTTGCTGCTATTATTGTTATACTGCACGACTGTATGTTCTCTTCCTTCTGCTCTCTGTTCTACCCCCCCCTTCAACACAACGAGGCAGATGAGCGCCCACCTAGAGCCTGGTTCTGCTCGAGGTTTCTACCTGTTAAAATGTTCTTGCCATTGTCGCCTAGTGCTGCTCATGGTGGGAATGTTGGGTCTGTGTGTGTGTGTGGGGGAGTTGGTCTCAACCTGCTCCATGCGAAAACGTGCCCTGAGATAACTTCGTTATGATATGGTGCTATATAAATAAAAATGAACTGAATTGAATTGAATGTGACTGACCTTGGTAAGAGCAACACCAGGAGATTAGAAACGACAGCGGTTGTACCAAACAGTGCCACTCTTGACAACGCAGTTTCCCACACAGCCTGAACAAAAAGGTGCAAAAGGAAAAATATTTTAACACTGCAAGTTTTCAATGAGAAGACTTACTTTTTGTCCATTTGCTCTTTTTTTGAACCTTTTGTCCTGCTGCTTTAGAGAGGCCAACAGGATTTCCACTGGAGTCAAACACTTGGATCCCAGTTTCTGACTCTTCACTTCTGATGGTAAACGTATTGAAGAAGGCCAGAGCAGCTGGGGAGAGTTACACAACATGTTAGTTTAAAAAGTTCTATTATTACAGGATCCCCGCCAGCTGACTTAATAATATCAAAGAAATAAGCAAAATAATGTACCATTTTGTGTCTACCTTGGGGTGAATAAATAACGGACATATTCCTCTAATATCTGACATGCAAAATAAAGTATTCTGAATGTTCCCATTCACTTAAATGGGAAAGTGTGTCCAAACTTTTGACTTGTACTGTATGATACAATACTATTTATGCTACAGTGTTCCAGTTTCAGAGATAAAGAATTTACCTGAGAGTGGGATTGGTAATATGGACCTAAAGAAAGTCTGGATTGGTGCGCTTCTTATGCCAAGACGGTTTATGAAAATTTGAGGGAGGGTCTGAAACAACAGATACAGGAAACTGAAATAACATTTTAAAAAGCAACTTTTTTAAACCTTAAAAGAAACTTTGGTCGAAACATTAACATGGGTTATCACGTTATACACACCCCTGCACATGTCGCATAGGAAACAGTTCCGACGATCAACAGAAGCTGCTTCAAAGACGTCTTCTTCCCCTGGTGGACAGAGATAAAGACAGATCAAGTGAAGCACAGACTGAGAGGAAGTTTAAAGACTGAAGATTAAATAAGGAGTCAAGCAAATAAGAGTCACTTTGGGTGGTGACAGTATCTCATAGCTCAATATCTGAATATATAGCCTGTATATACGTTACCTGCTCTGATGAAGAATTTCTGTTTGCATAGTTGAACCCAGCGCTGTAACTGTGCAGCAAAAACTGAAGGAATACATGTTTTTAATCATTACTGTGCGCTGTGTTGTAGCCACATGTACATTTTTATTAATATGATAAATATGCCTCATTACCTGCCAAAACAACGCAGGTTTGACGCTGCTATGTGGCAAAAAACTGGCAACTATCTGAAAAAAAGAGACAATTTTGTTTATCTTTTTACAAAGTTGATCACACAACCACTATCGAGAAAAAAGTGTCAGAACATATTTATGGACGACTCACGTACCAGAGGTGCTGATATTGGCAAAAATGCTAGAAAGAAAACAACACAAGTGAGGACACACATCTCTGTTTCAAATTCATTGTCTTAGTGATACAAATTGCAAAGTAACAATATACATGACGCACTATGTGCTAGTCTCAGAAATGTAATTTGATGTTTAAATACTTTTAAAGCTACTGGAAAGTAACAAACACATTTCTGATTGAACGCTAATGAAAGCTGGACTTTTCTCATGCTTTTTGAAAGAGCTGCAAACACTATGATTTACTGTCTTTGTAGTCATAATACTTGTTGATATTACATGATATTAATGCACTAAAGTCCTTAACACATATCATTTTAATAATCGTTGGGAACTATTAAAAATGTGTATCTGGATCTGAACATACCTGGAGGGCGGAAAACTAGTGGAAGAGCAGCACCAGTATCAGCATGGACAGACGACTGTAAACAGTCATTCACCAAAAGCAGCACATAAACATCTGAACACATTCAACGATTTAAACACAATGGTAGAAATTAATTCTTAATTAAGCAAAAGTCCTGTTTGTACAGATGTTTAAGGCTAAATGTGTCGTTCCATAATGACAAACTATGACACTGATCTGCACGACAATTACAGTGAAACCCTGCTGGCTGCACAGGAGGAAGTTCAGTCGGTACAGTGGTGTTAGTGCAGGGAAATGTTAGTGAATTCGGATTTATTTACAGATGAATCCTATGTTATTGCAGTTTTGTGTTTCTTGCAAGACTCACAAGTGACAGGGTCAGTGCATGTCCATCCTAGAGGAGGAAACAGAACAACACATTTAAATAAATATGCTGCAGGTTCATAAAGCTGACTGACCACTGCGCAGTCAACATTCCTAAATATAATCTGACCTTTTCATTTAGTTTTTCTCCACTTCCAAGAAGAGCGTGGGCCTTCTCTATTTCAGCCTGAGGAGAGCAGTATCACTAGTTAAACATCACATATTTTCTACTTATCTCACAGTATGAGATCACTGAGGTGGCTGCTGCTTACATCAGAGGAGAGCAGGGAAGTTGGATCAAGGAGATTAACCCAGATCTGTAGTCGACTGAGGAAAGACTGAAAAGGAAGAAAGAGACATATCAGAGAGGAACCAAACAGTTTCATTTTAACTAACCGGATATAACACAATATATAATAGCATCCCTGATGGTGCTCTGCATGCTGGAACAGTATCCAGTTACCTCTCCCTGGCTTTTCCAGTACAACAGATTAGGATCCATGACACCAGCGAGTACATTTACTTCTCATACATGAAATAACTTACAATAACAATACTACAGTACACATTTTATCAGCGTGTGTGTCGTGCTTTTGAGGTCAAGTTCTGTTTAGAAACTACTTCCGCCTTCAAACACGTGTTCAGTTGTGGGCGGGTTTATGCTACATTCTGGGACATCGGGACTATCGGAGGTTATATTTCTAAAACGTGAACAGTGTGCTTAATTTATTGAGCAAAGAGCACAGGTGATGCAGAACGTTAGGTCGTATAAGTAATATATACATAAATAACGAAACATTTCTCTCTCACACACACAATGGCTTTGTGTTCACACGTTTTAAGCCTTTAACCACACATCTAAAAAAGACTTGAAGGGTTTTTGATAAATAACTCTCAGCGTAGTAGTTTTCCATCGGCGTGGAAGCAGTGACTGGAACTTGTTTTTTCCAAACCTAGCTCAGTAAATCATCAACATCAGAGGAGCTCACGAGGAGCACCTGTAGGCAGCACGTGGGCATCTTTTTTGATTTTAGGGCATCCTGTGTATCAGTAACATTCTTACATCGAAATGAACCGAATATCATGAGTAAATGTATTTATTTATTCGGACGACAGGTTCACTTCGGGCACGTGTGTAGATGACGTAACCGCGCCTCCTCCTCCTCACATAATCCAAAATGGCAGCCACCATTGGAAGAATGCTCAGGACCTCTGTAAGTAAAATTTGCTAACGACACTGTTTCGCCTCAGTTTGGTATTTAGTAATCAGCACTGAACTCGTCCCGATAGCTGGTGTTGATGAGAAATTCACCTCCGCACTGAGGAGCTGTCATGTCGTGTGTGTCGCACATTTGGAGGATCAACTGAAGTGTGGGGAACACTCTGGCCCGCGGCCGCAGACACGGACCAGTAGGGTTCACAGGAAATACCTGCTTGGGTTTTGGTCACAAATGCGGCATAAGTTTTTTATTTATCACTTATATCCCAGCGAAGTCTTGTCTGTAACATGTAAAATAAAAAGTTATTACTTTTCTTGCCTGTAGGTGGTGCATGCTTTGTTCTAAACTAGAATCATATTGACATCTTCTGCCAATTAACTCCATAACTACATGTAGGCATGAATTAATAGTATACATGACAAAAATAAGTCCCAATTAATTATTCCTATCTTATGTTTTAAAAACATTTATTTTAAAACCTGACAGTAGTTCATGTTTCTGCATTATTGAAATGTGGATTTCCTGTTGTATTTTAAATATATTACGTTTCAAGTATATTCTTTATACAAATGTATATCTCTTTTTGCATTATGCATATTTCACTCTACAAATATGCAATATGTAAAATAGGACGTCTGAGTCTCAAAGCTGCAGCTCTTGAATGTCATTCTTTCTTTGGCACAGGATGTGGTCTCGTTCAGTCTGAAGAACCTGTTTGTATCATCATTAAATCTGATGATATCCTGTTTATTGCCTCATCCAGTCCTCCAGCTGCAGCTCATAACACCCTCACTCGTCTATCCATGTTTCTTAACCAGCCTGGTCCAGCTCTTGAGCATCTCACACGTGAAGGCCTTTGTTTATTAGACTCTGAAGTGGCAGCAGCAAAAGAAAGCAATAAAGAAAAATAGAGGATGGACATATCTTCCATTCATGGAGGACAAATGCAACTGTTTCAACCACAACAGATTAAATCTTTTTATTTATATCTCTAAACATTTTAGACTTCATTCTGGGGACACAAAACATGGCTAGTCTGAACCTCAAACATGTTGTCCAGTTGCTAACCAGATAAGTAGGTTTTCTGTGTATTTGTGGATAATTCATGTTGAATTAATGTCTTGTTTTATTTTTAGGCCAGGGTTGCAGCAGGAGGGTTGAAAGTGGCAGCAGCCTGTCAACATGGAGCCTCTGGGGCTTCAAGAATCCTCAGCTCTCCTGCACTTCCAAGAGCCTGTTTCTCTACTAGTATGTAAAAAACCAAAGTCCTAGAATATACAGGCAGGTTTTGAGAGCTGGGGCTCTGGGAGATTGTAACTGGTGATTTTATAGACCAAGTGATTCACCATTTAATTGAGAAATTTGATTGTTCTGTGGTTATAAAAGCACATCTTCAGGTCATAGCTGGACAACAATATCATGAAATTATAAGAGTTTTGTTGTTTTAGAATATGGTAACCGTATGCCCATATATCATATATAAAATATTCAAAATGATGTTTAGGGCAATGAACTGATCAGGAAAGAAAATGTATACATGTCCAACAAAACCTTCAGTGACTCGTACTGTTAGCTGGTAATTGAAATGATCAGATCATCATAATACAACTCCACTGAAGGTATTCTGATGTTCTTGGTTTATGTAATTACCATACAATGGGTCAAGTTGTTAAAGAAAGGCATTTAAAAATGTATTGCATGTTATCTTCACTTTATAGCTGTCTAGTTTTCAGTGCATATGTTCCTGTACTGTAAGAGTTTTTCTGGTTTTACATAGCAAATGGTATAAAGTGCGATTGACTTTTCTGTACCAGGCACTTGCAGATGGGTCCCTGCTGTCACTCAGCCCGCTCCTGCTTTTAAGGCCACGGCCGTTTACAATGGAGAGTTCAAGGAGATGAGCCTCGCTGACTTCAAGGGCAAATACCTGGTCCTCTTCTTCTACCCACTGGATTTGTGAGTGTTTGCAACATGCATGCAGAGATGAAGAGAATAACACAATAGCGTTGATTTAAATGTACTTTGAGTAATTTACTTTTAGGTACCTCTACTGTACAAATTTGATGGAACTCAAGTCGCACATGCCCCACCCCTCATGTTGTCAGTCCTCTGCAGGTGTGCTGTGGTTATTTAGTGATTGTGTCAGTAAAGTGTCTTTTTATGTCTCTCTGTGTTTGTCATGTTGCAGCACCTTCGTGTGTCCAACAGAGATCATCTCGTTCAGCAACAAGGCCAACGAGTTCCACGACGTTAACTGTGAGGTGGTGGGTGTGTCTGTGGACTCTCACTTCACCCACCTGGCGTGGATCAACACTCCACGCAAGGTACTCTCCCCTCATTTAATAATCAGTCACTAACAAGCACACGGTTCAACTCGTGAGCTTTTCCATTCATCCTTTGATGTGTTGCATTAAGAAGTCGTTAGTAAATGACTGACCTGCAAGTTCTGTTGTGGAGTCAGTGTAATTCTAACAGCTATTATTTCATGGTGTTGTGTCAGACTGGAGGTTTGGGCAACATCCACATCCCCCTGCTGTCCGACCTCAACAAGCAGATCTCTAGAGACTATGGGGTGCTGCTGGAGGGGCCTGGCATTGCACTGAGGTAGGATCATCATGTGCTCTTCAGGAAGTATCCATTCACAGCTTCCATTAAAGGACACAGAGCACTATATAACTAATTTAAATATTAAAATGTTGTTTCCAACACAATTACAGGTATACGATTGTCTACATATTTATTTCCATATTAATACATCATTATAACTTGCTGGTAAAATACAGTGAAGAAATGCAGAAAAGACAAACCTCTAGAAATGTAGGCAGCTGTGACAAGACACACTTAACTACCGATATTGTTACTGCTGCTATTAACTGTCATGTGGCTAAGACCCTTTTCATCTCCCACAACTTTTAATAGAGACATTTTGGTATTTTGGGGATATTTATTATGGTATCATAATGTTCACGTAGGATGGATCCAGGCCTTATTGAATTTCATTTACCCAACTCTGTCTGTACGTCCAATCTAGATGTTCATTAAGTAAAAGAGAAAGATGTTGTCTATATGTTAGTTACTTTGGTGAACTTGCACAATGTCAGTGTAATAGTCTCACCAGTGCTGAAACATTAGATCAAGCTGTAGGTCTGCTATAATAGTAGGAGCCAGTGGACTTGACCCAAAGCACATCTAGACTTGCTGCTACATCTTGTCTGCATGACAGTCTTTACGTTTGTGTTTTACTTGTCCTTCAGGGGCCTGTTCATCATTGATCCAAGTGGTGTGGTGAAGCACATGAGTGTGAACGACCTGCCAGTGGGCCGTTGTGTAGAAGAGACCCTGCGTTTGGTGAAGGCGTTTCAGTATGTGGAGACCCACGGCGAGGTGTGTCCGGCCAGCTGGACCCCCGAGTCCCCAACGGTGAGTTCCTTCAACCCGACACCCTCCATACATGCTGCCCAAGACTTTCCAAACACTATTTTCAGTCCACTCATTGCTTAGAGCTAAGTGTTCCCCTCGCTTTCTGTTATAGATTCAATATGTTGGTCACTGTCTAGTTTTTAAAGTTAATTTTGTGTAACTGTTTCCTTTCAGATCAAACCAACCCCAGAAGGATCCAAGGAGTACTTTGAAAAAGTCAATTGAAGACACATTTCTCAACTCTTATAGCTAAAGCAGTGAATGGTACAAGTCTAAACATAAATGTACTTAGTTTACAGTTTATAAGTTGTATTTACTCATACACAGCTGAATACACTAATAAATATATTCTTTATAAATGACACCTGTTTTGATTCATGTGACTGGTGTAGTAGTTTAAGCAGAGGGTCAGGCCAACGGACCTGAAACTTCAGGCTTTATTCGTGGCTCTTACGTAGATTTAACTCACCTTCCCCAGACATTTAACTGCACGACTGTAATTCACAGCATGTCTAATAATTCAGTTCAAAAAGATTTCCCCCCAAAGTCAAAACCACACTTAAGCCCTGTACATAAACATGTTTATTTTCTCTTTTTACAGCAAGTTAATATGCAGGTTCAAAATGTCTTATCAGACATTGGTACACAACATGAGGTGCCAAAATCAACTTCAGTGGGGGAGACTGGAAATTAGAAAAGGGAAAAAAAAGGCATTGCCACTTCTCATACAAGTTGGGTACATACTGTATTTACACAAAATGGAAAAAAGCATTTGAAACACTCCGCCAGCACTGTGTGTGGGTATGAAAACATCTACTTTGAAGTGTACATAAACTTCACTTTGTACAGTATGTTTGCAGAAACAAAGCAATTGCCTCATTCCTTCCGACATTCACAAATTATGTTTCAGGTTAGGCAACAGACAGAGGGAATGGCTTACCAGAAGATGTAGAGCCGTTTAAAGCTTTAAATAATATATGAACTCAAAATAAGAAGTGTCCATAAGCAGGCCCGCAATGTCTGAATCTGTATCTTTAACATTTTGAATTTGAGAAGAAAAACAAAAAACTGACAGGGCTGACTGAAGTGGAATTTGATGAGCAGATGGTTTGGTGAAAAATTCATGCAATTTCAGGCAAGTTGTAACAGCGCCACCAGCCCCATCCCAAGCACCGAACAGACCAGAAACCCCAAAACCAAATCTTTGTTTTTAACTGAATGATTCATAAAAATAAAAAAAATACCACCCTGTAGTAAATCTGTACAACGAAAATACATTTGGGATCTACATCTAAAGGTACATTATTAAGGTTATATACACTCCCCCCATCCATATATTATCTTTACAAGTAGACTTCATTCAAACCCAAACATTTAAGAAAACCCCGACTAAACGAGGAAATGGGATCACATCAAACATCCATTTAAAAATCGGTTCTTTCTGTACCTCAACCGTTGATCAGGCCCTCTGTTCTCGTCTGTACAGTAAACTACAGCAGGACTAAAATCTCTCAACTGGATGGACTGCTACTGTAATGGGGAATTGGGAATCGTCGAAATGGGGGAATGATTCTCGAGAGCTTTTTATAATCATCTTTTTGCAGTGGAAGTAAATCTGAACAAACTACTGTATTGTGTAGTAACGATATATATTTCGAGTGACTTCAAGAATACAAAATAGAAATCAAGTCAGAACACTGACACAAACCCAACTCTCCAACATTCTGACACAATAGAACAAAAGGCTTTCAATACACTTCGTCCTCTTCACTGAAGAGAGCTACACTATTCCATCAATAAACATTTATGTTCTCTGGTCTCAGGTGGGACTGGGTTGGAAAAGAGAAGCCATGTCACCCTTAAACATTTGCCCCAACGTTTTGTCTGAAAGCAACTGATAAAAACAGAACTTTGTGTTTGATATCTCTCCCGCAGATTTGCCTTTGTTCACTTCCGAGTTGCGGCGTTGAAATTCATTCAGAAAATGGAAAAACTACATTGTACAAAGTGAGATTTTTTAAAATCTCTTTGCAAAAAAAGAAAAAAGGAATAAAGAATGACTTGTGCCCGCCGTCTTTCAGGATACACGTAGGCAAATTCCATTAATATCCCTGTGTTGCTGCTCCACTTCTTAGTCAATTTTCACGTTTGTGTAGATCTTCCTCACAAAGGCACTTGTTCCCATGTATCCAACGGCACCTGGAAAACAAAATGAGTTCTGTGAGTCTCCTTTAGGCGGCCTGGTGACTGCAAGTATCACACTCTCCTCTCACTTCAGGTAAATCCATCACAGGACAACAGGATTATCGGCGAAGGTATCCAATAAAGGTTCGAGTGAGGAAAAGCAAAATAACCAGCCAGTCCAATGGACCCAGAAGGCACCGCGTAGCAGCTACTGCAGATTAGAGAAAGCTCCACACAGAGGTGCTGTGGGTGGCAGCCGGGGGTTATTACTCTTCAAGTTGAAGAATGAGTTTGACTTGCAGCAGGGGAGGAAAGGTCTATTTAACTGCAATTAAAGCTGTGCAGGCTGCCCAAAAACCTTCATGCCAGAACTACTTGCAGGTACAGATTCGTTCCTAAGCAGCTCGTACGAGTGAACGCATTCATTCAAAATTATGGCAGCAGTCATGAACAGTCTGCCTTCCTCCACATCGGGGCAAACACGTTTGATTTAAGGATTACAAGACCTCAATCTTGTTAAAAGGTGTCACAGACAAACCAAAATAAAAACGTGAAAACGTAAAAATAATATTCTGTTTGCATTTTATTGGTGTCATGTTTTACCAATTTACTTAGAGCCCTTGGTCCAGGTTGCAGTCCAGAGGAGCGTCCTACGTTGCCATACGTTGCTGTTTAATGTTCTCACATCCACCTCCATGACTGTCGCATCACCACGACCACCTCCCATTTAAAATCATCGACCGCTTTGTTTTAACAAGATGTTTTTTAACATTGTGTCACAGTGCTGCTTTAATCATGTCATTGGCTCCTGCATCCATATTTTCTAATTGTTTTGGGTCCCCCCCCCCCCAACAACTACTAACACTACACATTTATGTTTCTGTCTGCTGACTCCCAGCAGCAGAACTTCCAGCGCTGCAGGGTGAAATTCTTATTTTTTCAGAATGAAGCGTTGTTTATACTCATGATCAAATCTCAATGAACGCAGCTCTGCTCATGAACAGGCAGCATTCAGCAGGTTGAAAGGAGCCATTTACGACACGTTTGTGCAGTTATGACTTGGAACACTTGTAGAAGCAAACCTTTCAGAAAAAAAGCATAAGAATGCTCCAAACTGAGTCTTTTGGAAGCTGCACCAAAATATTTAAGAGTTCTGCCTCTTAGCTATTTAGTCACATTGACTCGTTGCAAAAATATCTCTCACATTTATTTTGTCTCAAAAAAAAAAAAAAAGGAAAAAAAGCTAACTGACTAATGAAGTTGTAGCAGTGTACTCCAAGTCTCTGGTACTGTAACAGACACGTTTCTGACTGAATCGAGTTTATAAAAGCCAAACACAGTGACTGTGACTTCCTTTAGTTCAGGACAGTCTTTAAAGCATAGATGGAGGACTCACCACACATAATTCCTAGGGCAGTGCTGAACACAGCCATGTAGCCAAAGTAGAAGGATGTCTGGAACAGCCCGTACATCCTGAAAGACAACAGGACGATGAAACAATATCAAGACATTTATTTAGTTTTACTCAAACCATTTTATTTTCTGTGATTTTTAAAAAATGTTTTTTTTGTCCAATAATGGGACTCTGTTTCATGTGGGTGTGTGGTTAACTGAAACTTACTTAGTTTTGAAGAAGTAGTAGTAAAAGGAGTACATGTAAACATAAACAGCAGTGGATGCAGCGGAGAGGAAGCTTGTCCATTGCCTAGATAAGACAAAAAGAAAGAAAGTCAGACTTAATCAGTAGCTTTGCTCACTTTCTGACTCATCACTGACATTCATCACTGACCAGAAACCTCTCTCCAAGCATATTTAAATAAATGCAACAGTAGAAGGCATTAGATTGAACAGATCTAAATCAATGTAGCATTATCAGATCCTACTATGTGGTCAAACATGTCTACACTCACCATCTGTAGTCCTCAGCGTTGAGCAGGAAGTACGTACACACGATGGTGACACACACGGTCACGATGCACAGGATGACCAGGACCAGCATCATGAAGCCGTACACATAGTAGATTTTGTAAGCCCAAAAAGATGTGAAGATGAAGTACCTGAAGAGCAAGGACAGAAAAACATGCTGTCACGCTGCAAAGATCCTCTGACGACATACAAACCCCTCAGCGTTACAGCATACACTTACATTTCAATGAAAATGGACCCGAAGGGAAGGATTCCTCCGAGGCAGACGATGACAGCCGGCTCCATGAACCTGAGAGATCCCAAGAATCAACATATGAATATGACTGTGCTGCAGGGCAAGGACTTATTGTGTTAAAAGAAAGAAAAAATGTGGACACAGGTTGGAAATTCAAGCACAGTGTGAGAGGAGCCTAAAGTCACATCTACTATTTCCTGCTGGCAGCCGGCCACAGCGGCTGGCAGAAGGCTGGAAATGTTAATACACTCAAAGAGTATTACTTTGCTATTTTTCATTACCCAAAGAGATTGTGCAGACAGCAAAACCATTTTCTACTTCAAAACCTGATGTGCAACACTTGATCACAGGACTCTTTTCATGTATTAAGAACAACTTCCTCGCTGTTCCGTCGTTACACTTACAACCAGAAATACACAATATGCCATAATGTTTGAATGCACACCAAATGCTGCACAGTACTTTTTGAAAAATAGTGTATATATATATATATATATATATATAGGTGCTGCTAATTTGCCGTTTCCCTGTTTCATATTATTATACATTTTAAATATTTGTGTTTTTGGGTTGCTGGAAAGCCATTTCATAAACTAAAATTATGAACCTTTTGTCAGTTATCAGAATAGAAAAGATTACTTGATAATGGCAATAATGATATGATAAAAAGTTTGTTTTGTCATTTTTGGTCTTTACCCCACTCTGCTCCATTGTCACCATGGCAGATTCCTAAAGATTGTACTGTCTAACTGGCTGTGTCGGGCCACACCTACCATTTCTTCTCTGGGATTGGTCGCGGCACAGCGTTCACCCGGCAGGGAAAGTTTGGCTGGCCAGACAGATTCCTCCCCAAAATGGTTCCCACGAGGTTTAACGGCAGAATGACAAAGAAACAGATACAGCAGACAGCGACCTGCAGGAAGCAAAAATTCTGCTCAATGACTTTAAATAAAATGTTTAAATGATTTTAAGAGGTGCTGGAGCTCTCTATTCCCAGATTTTCATAAATGCCATAAACACAAATGCTCATTAAATAAGATGGATAACAAATAGAGGCTCATGGTTATTATCAGATGATCTTCAGGTCTGTCTTAGATTTTTTCAAGGTCTGTTGAAACAAGTTTGAGTGGTTTAATCATGGTTTGATTTCATGGCAGTTACTTGACGATTGTGATGGATGTCATGAGTGTTGTGTGTCGAGCCAATGAACAGCTGTTTGTAATTAAGAAACTGAAGAGTTTCTGTGGAAGGCATTCATGCTTGGAATGTGTTTTATATGATGTGATCTGTTTTCAATGTTCCTCAGATGAGGCAACGTGTCATTTTCTAGCCTGAACTATAGAAATGCATTGAAAAGGACATGCACAGTACGAGATGCAGTTGAATACATTCTACACTGCTGTCTATCAGCTCCACGAGCGATTATTCTCTATCATATAACTTTGACCACAGTGCAGCGTGGCCCCACTGATAAACTGAAGCTGTGTAACTCGCCATGTCAAACCCACCATGGTGCCAAACGGGATAGCTCTGGAGGCGTGGTAGTAGATAGCAATGAAGTTGATGAAGAAGGCAGTCCCACACACCATGGCTGGGATCAAAAAGGCCCCAATGAACATTTGCTTAATCCATCTTCTGCCTGTTTTAGTCAGACAAATCAAAACAGTAGAGTGTGAGATGTTTACAATAGCTTTTGAGAAGAAATATCAAGCCAACGGCCTGTTGTTAAGAAAGAGAGAATGTGATGCATGGACAGTTTTTTTTATTACCTCCTTGTTTTGCATACAAGCTTCCCCCAAAGTAGCCATTGACAGGGGAGGTGGCTGCGTACACAAAAATGGCTGTGCTCAGCATGGATCCTCTCCTGCAGAGAAAAATGATATGAGTGGAGCCCTGTAAAGTCCACTCCTCCCCTCAGTGTTTGGGCTTGATTCCCCTTGAAACCAGTATGTTTTCTTACACTCGCGATTAATCATATATTTCTAAACTACATTTCAATGGAAAGCACAATTAGTTGAATATTACTCATGGCAATAACAGAGGAAATAGAATATTTTATTCATTAGACTCAAGATTAGGCTCAATAAAGGTTCTTTCACTAACTTGGAACTGGATGCAAACCTGGTATTTGACGCCAACCCTACAGTCACAATAAGTTACTACCAGGCAGTTATCTGCCAGTTACTCACTCTGTGTACAGATCCTCAACCATAGCGACGATGATGACGATGAGGGAGACGGAGAAGATCTGGCAGCCGGAGCCGATGAGCGAGGAGAAGATCAGTGGATGGCTTGACGGCCGAAACACGTCGCCATGTACCTGCTTCCACCCGTATTCATCTCCCAGGTCTCTGTCCTGATGGTACACAGTGACCAAAGGCAAAATGAGAAGGAATTAAAAATATATACATTAAAATAAAAAGTTCTTGCACGTCATAAAGTATTTGTGGTGCATAGGATCAGAAACTCTTGCAAAGAAAACAAAGAATCGTGCACACTTGATGGCAAGAAAACAGTGATTCGGAATTGAAAGAGTTACAATTCCACATTCAGCAAATTGCAATGAACAACTTACCATGTCATCCATTTCCTCCTCTTTGCTATATCTGGCGTAATCCTTTCTAAGTGTTCTCATTAGAATCATGGACACCAGACCCACCAAGAAAATGACCATCATGAAGGAGTTGAAGATGGAGAACCAGTGAATCTAAAAAACAGAAGAGTAAAATCAACAATTACTTAAAAAGCAACCACGTTATAAATTACAGACAGACAGACAGACAGACAGACGTATATATTTTAGGTTTCTAAAATTTTATATATATATATATATATATATATATAT